>SNQJ01S0173791.1:0-20300 GCA_010110895.2 Picea sitchensis | reverse complement strand
TTCTTTAGGAAGGACTAAACTTTACAAAAGGTCAATAATTAAATATAGCCACGGTTATGATGTTACATACGTCCTCACCTATACAATAGCATCCGATATTAAAACAACAATATGTCATTATCATTGGAAGGTATTGTATAACAGCAACGACCCTGACCATGTGTCAATATAAAAAGGAAATGACCATGCGTCCAATATGATAATTTAAAGGGCATTGTCCCAATACCCATATTTCGTATCATCTGTCAGTATCCATAGTTTCATTACTTTGAAAATAAAGGACTCTACAAATGAACCAGTAGGCTACCGAATGATTCGTAAAATTGGAATGCCTTAACGCTAATGATTTAAAACTTAAACAGCCCAACCATTCCCATAGATTTACGCTAACCCTCCCACACGTTAACATTCATTTCATTCCCCAAGGGATGGTTTATCACGATTACATTACTCAGCATTATAATATAACGTAAATACAATCATTAACATACTATGAGAACACTTGCGATAGCATTCGTTACAATTGCCATAGGATGTAATATTATTTCATTAACATTCCTTAATGCTTACCTTACGCCAGTATTCATTCGTATCTCATGAATAGTTTAAGGAACTATACGAGAGGGATTGTTTCGGTAAATCGGCAACGTGGAAGACAGTCCCGGTTACAAGGATCTGGTTGATCAACTGGAACAGAACTGGGAGCTGTAGAATACGAAAACCTAAGTCTGTTGGCTCCATGCAAGGGGTCTCGGGTTAACTGTCCGGAATTTCTTTTTAAGACTACCGTCCACTGATCCGTTCGAGGTGTTGTCCGCAAAATTCGATGGGAATCATAACTCAATTACACACTGGGGATTAAACCTATGATGCCAGCGAAATAAGGGTCGGTTTAACAGCCTGGTCGACGTCACAGCCTTCCGTCGGAAGCCATGCGTACCCAGCATGTCGTTCACAGCGGACACGTGCCTTACTCCTCTTATATCCTTCAATCCACGAATGAATTTACTGTAAAGAAGTCATGCTGCAAAAGAAAATAGAGATTTCCTGCACTGATGGCGAGTCGCGGCTATTCTACTGGGAATTGATGATTTAAAGGAAAGCGCTGAGTTGTATTCCAATTCGTGACAGTAGGGAAGAAGGCCACTGACAAGGTAGACCACCGGTTTTCCCATGGTAACTCTTCAACCAGTGAAGGTTCCAGAGTTTACTACGTAAGAGGAAGGCACGTGGCCCTAAGAAGTCTCAATCCTCACCCAGCGAGGACGGGAGTTCAGAGCGAGAACCTGGCATGAAAATCCGTCTGAGAGACGACCATGCATAACCAGATCGAGAGCCTTAACATTTAATTACAGAGGGGACAGATACGAGTTTTAAATTTTCACGGAGACAGGGCGGAGGTCACGGTTCTGGCAATGCTAGGAACCCCAAGAAAACCCTCAGTCATCTACCAATCATGTATACGATACAATTGTGAAAAGAAAAAAATGAAAATACCTGATCAAGTCGAATCCTTTCTTACATTTGAGCTCTCTCACCACTTCAACACAAAACTGAGCACGCTGAAATTTCATTCCACAGTACCCACGGCCAAGGCGTGATACACAAGGACAGAGGCTGGTAAAACGAGAGTTCTCATTCCTCGCCCAACTAGGATGGAAGTTCAGATCGAGAAACCTGGCATGAAAATTCTGTTTGAGAGACGACCATACATAATCAGATCGAAAATCTTAACATTTTAAATACAGAGGGGGCATATACGAGTTTTAAATTTTCACGGAGACAGGGCGGAGGTCACGATTCTGGCAATGCTAGGAACCCCAAGAAAACCCTCAGTCATCTACCAATCCTGTATATGATACAATTGTGAAAAGAAAAAACAGGAAAATAATTGGACCAAGTCGAATCCTTTCTTTAAGAGCATTTGAGCTCTCTCAATTTTCAACAATACAAAATCATAACTTGGAAATTTCATTCCATTGCATCTATCGGGTTGCGTGATGATAGCACACAAGGACAGAGGCTTCAAAAACGGAGCCACCGTCAGGCACCACTAGTAAAAAAGAAACTGAGAACCCTCAAATCAAACCCATACCAGAGGTGACGCTTCCAACAATAGAGAAGAAAAAGCCCAATACAAATGTAAAATTTCCAATGCAATCAGGTAATTCCAATTTCAGAATACAAACGTAATGCCCAATCCAAATGTAAATGCCCAATTGTATGTACCAAAGAAATAAAAAGAAAGAAATTTGGGTAATACAAATGGAAAATTGCCTAATGTGCACTGTGCATACGCCCAACAAGAAACGAATGTCCAATCCAAATAGAAAATGCCCAACAATAAAAGCGTAAACCCTACAAGTAACGCAGTAGCAGTGCAAAAAAACGCTTCATCAAGGATAACGCCAGACACACAAAGACAGTGTGTGAAACGCATTTTCAATTTGGCCACATGATGATAAGACACACGTCAGACCGCCATAGGGAAGAAAACGCCTGTGAGTTTCATAAAAACGCAGCAATAGAACTTCCAATAACTGGCAAGACTTCCCATGGCCAAAGAGTGCAGAGAGAGTCTAAAGTCCAATATATGCAAGTTGGCAACAATAAAAACACCAATAACCCAAACTCCTAAACGTCCCAAAATTTAGTGGGAAAAAACGCCTAATCTACATATGCCCAACACATGCAATGAATGCCATAAAAAACCCACGCAACATATGTAAAACGCCCTCTCAATCTGATCGCCCCTAGACAACCACGGTTTACTTACCCGAACATCAATTACAAAAAATCACATTCCGCACCATGATTTGGATTGCACAGTCCATGATTCCAACAGTGATTAGTTTACACATCAGACCATCAAGTGGAAAGGGGTTACTCAATCTGAAATTTCAACAATAAGAAATGAGATATAGTCCAACGCGCTAATAGAAGGTATATTACGCAACCTAGATTTATACCCGTAACTTCTTACACAGTCCAAGACGTTGGAGGTAAAGGATATGCACAGCTTCAGTTTTAAACAAATGCTGCTTATACAAATTCCTACTACCTAATAAAGATAACAAATAATATTTAAACATTACATGCACCCAAATGCCCTAAATGACAAGAAAAACGAGATCAAAATGTAAAACTTCCAAACACGCCTGCTCTGGCAAGGCATACATGATAAACATCCGTGAGTGAATCCAACTCTATCACCGGCCTGATACCTATATGTACTGCATCAAGGTCTATGAATAGCCAAGTCTAATAGGGAAGATTTTCTTTTTTTCTTTTGTCAGCCAAGAGCATTAACAACATCACCTAATTCATATATCAAATGCAAAACTATAAGGACATCATAAATCCAGGTAATGATCAAATCTAAACAAACCTGGCCATCATTATAAACCAAATTGCAAACCATAATGCCAACCAATATCACTTCTCATGCATTTTCACCCACAAATAAATTTCCAATGTAATAAAATGCATTATAATTTCCACCAAGCAACCATAAATTGCTGCCTTTCGCTTCCCTGACGCTTTTGTCCCACACCAAGGTTGTCTCACTGATTTTGAGCACCATGGTCAGATCAACATAATATCAATTTTAACATTCAACCCCAACAGCCTCCTCGCCTCGGCCCAAGGTCACTCATCCTTAGGGTTCTCCAAAAATTAATTCTTTAATTATTAAAAGACCTGTTCCTCTCACTCTGTAACGCCCTTAAATTAATACTCCTTTTTAAATTTTTAATCACCCTTAAATTTCTCCTTAATTACCTCACCATCTAAATTTCTCCTTAATTTACTCCTCAATCAATTCTTAAATTACTCGTTAATTTACTCCTCAATTTTAGTCTCTTTTATCTCTATTATTTAATTTTGTTTTTTATTTTTTTTTGGAACCCAAAAGATAAATGTGGTTTTTAATCTTTCCATATATTTTTAAATTCTAGCTTTTATAATTCCTACATTTTTAATAAATTTTATTTCTTCTTCACTATCAAAAGCTTCGTGGGTTTCACCATAATTTAATTCCCCATTTCTTTGGGTAGGTAATCTCCCCTTTACTTTTAGGGAAGACTTTTATCACAATCTAGAGGGTTTTAGCTTACCTAGGTTTATTTTTGAAGAATCTTTCTTAGGGCTTGTCACAAATTTGAACTTAGAGGTGTTTTAATTTAGGCTTTTTTTTTGGTAATGCAATTTAATTAGGGAGTCGCTTAAGAATTTTATCATGCATTAAGGTCTTAGGGTCATCTTGGGAGCTTGTCTCCATCATCATCATCCATGCGACGTACCCTTAAGGACGCACCACGTGCCCCAAGAGTGCCACTCACCTCTGCTTTTTAATTAAGCATTGACATGCCCTCCTTCAGATACCCACGTGTCTAAGGGTACACCACATTTTCTATTTCTTTCCGACGTGTCTCTCTGTGGAGGTTCACATGCTCCAAGGGTGCCACCTACCAATTTGACCTGACAGAATCTATAACCCCCCTGAGTCAACACTCCACTGTGGAACTTGTGGGAGACTATAACAGCGGAATAAGGCCCCGCCACGAAGCTCTTAGAATCACACACGTAGGTGGTGGAGCTGACTATCGGTAGCCTCCCGCCTCCTCACTGTGATCGTGTGTGGTGGGATCCCTCGGGAATCTAGGGGTAATTTAACCTAAGGCTCACCGTGAGCGACTGCCGCATCAGCCTCATGTGACTGTGGGTCCTCTCGAACCAGGGTAATCAAGTAATCCCATGCTAGGAGCTACTCTGGGCTGAGTAAGCATTAGGTCAGGGCAGGGTCAGCTGGCTACACCTCTCCCTCACACATCTCTGGAACTCGTGGTGTGTGTGGCCCTTTACCCATATATGGTGTGTGAGGTCCGGCCTGCAAGCTTACTGCCACCAGATCATCAACCATTGCCACACCACAAGTGTCAACAAATATATCGCGAAATCATCCGTATAATTACCAAAACCAATAATATCATCAGAAATGAAAATAACTCAATATCCCACTCCCTCACCTAACTGGAGTCCATATGGGAGTTTTAATCATGCCTCTCAGAGATCCTCAAGGTCCTAAACTGCATTCCAATGAAACCGAAATAATAGTTAGCACCTATATATATAGCAATAGTAAACATCTTGTCATCAATCAAGTTGACGATGCATCATAATCAAGGTTAAGGGGTTCATCATCATAAAATCCAGATCACTTATGGTGCAAGTGTCCCTAAAGAATAAGTCAAAGTTTTGTCAAGCATGCCTAGAGCTGGATGTTAACTAGGGCTAGTTTACCAAACTTTGCATGACCAATAATATCTTTCAATCAGAACTCTGCTTTGATGCTGAGTTGTTTGCAACTGCTAGAAACTAGGACACTCTTCAACATCATGCCCTTCCCATTGAGCTCTTTGGGAACTTTCAATTTTGCCCTTTCTCCTCATTCCAATATTTGGCTATGAGCATCTGACGGCTCTGAGGCCCTTGCCAGTTGAAGAGCCTCTAGATCCTTTGGATTAATTGCATTGCTCCTGGGCTAAGGTCTAAGTTTCCTCCCACTATTCCCTTGGTGTTGTAACTTTGCCTCTTCAATTCTGTATGAGTTCCATTCAGGGTTTTGTCTACCCAGAGATTCTTGAGCTTCCCCGGTATGTGAAAAATCTCTTAGCCAAGAAAACCTTGCCTGGTCAGCCTTTCTAAAATGAAGACAACTAGAATTTATTTGCTAAAACAAGGTTTCAACAACACTAATATCAATTTTCAACGCCAATGATGTATGCAATTTTAGGCTAGGTTCTACAAAACGACACCATACTAACTCCCGGGGTTTTATAAGGGTATTATTCAGAATCAAGCAAGACTAAAACTTCAAAATGACATGCAAATTTGAGGTTTCCAGCCAATTTTGAAATAGGGTCTACAACGAGCAGTTCGTGAAGGTAGCGCTTAGTGATGGAGAGAGCCGAGAAACCGGGCCTATCGAGGTTCAATGGAAGGATGACTTATTTGTGAGGGAAAAGTATTTACTGAGGGCTAAGGTAGCTCTAATGTGAGAATTTAGGTGCCAAAGGGAAAATGGATTTGAAGGTTGCGGGTAAGTATAAACCTATGATCTATAGGGACTGACCTGGAAATTTTTCTACCTCCTCAGTGTATAGGTTTGCAAATAATATTTCATCTCTCTAAATTATTTTCAGTTAGTACAGACAAACCTAAATTCAAAACTTTTAAATCCCATGGTCAGATTCACTGAGAATAATAAAGAACGCTACATCATCATCATCATCATCGATTGATCTAGCTACACATAGATCAATCCAATAATAAAGTGGATCTCCTAGACCCTCATTTTTCACCTTTTAATCTGTAGAACTGAATAGTGGTTTTCCTACGAGTCATCCCAACACATGTCACCCATCCATCGATTAGACCTCCTCCTCCTGCACTCCAATTTCTACCATTTTACCATCCTCCCAATTTATCATTCCACTATTTCCAATATACCTCACACACCTCATGACTAACCTCCATTTTCCCAAATTAAGTAATTCTCCATGAATAAAATGTAGACTAGGATATAAACATTAGGTTATTAGTCAAGTGATTAAAACCCGTTAATAATAATAATAAATGGCTAATTAATTAACAATTGTTGAGTAGCATGTTGGTAATTAATCAATTGTTAATTAATTAAGTTAGTATTAATAACTAGTTTAGTACTAGATTAATTAAATATTAAATAAAACAAATTAATAAAAATATATAAAAATAAAACATATATATATATATATTTTGATGATGTATATTTTGTATATTTAATTATTCGATATAATAAAATATAAAACATTTAAAATAAAACATAAACGAAACATATTAAAACAAAACCAAACTAAAACAAACATATATATATTAAACCATAATAAAAACATAAAAAAAAACAACAAAATATAATATAAATCTTATATAATATTTTTTTTTTTAAAAACAAAACTTAAAAAAAAACCTATCCTAAACTACCCCACCCAAACTACATACACTGTTACATCCCAACTCAAGGTAATACACCTTACTCACATTAAACTTCTTTAAATCAAACAAATTCCTACAATTCCGTAACCCCCTCACCATATCCAGAAGTTTAACGAGAGGGGGCTCTCAAACAGGTGCTTCCACACCACCCCATCCATGTCGCCTCTCCCCTATTCCAACGACACCTAAAAAAACCACTTACTCACCCTGGGTCCTAATAACACCACCAATAATGTAAAAACCATTTTCAATTTTTGCCATTTTCATTCGCTTCACAGGTCTTTTTTAAAACGGATTCTGGAAATGAAGATGGATTTTAAACTCTGAGAGAGGTTATCGAACTGATGAAGAACAAAACCTCTCCCATTTTCACAAGTTCCATGAAATCGTGGGAGAATCTAAAACCATCTCTGCTAAGGCCCATTTTCCTAGATTTTCTTTTCAAGCATAAAATTATCATGGAGTCAAGCACTTTTAGCTGAGATGAATTTGAGAAACAAAAGCAGAGTATCTAATGCCCGTATCCAATAGGACTCCCTTCCATTTTTTTCCCAGGGTGTCGGGCCACAAGAAGGAAATGATGTCTATCTGACCCCTTTTTCATTGCAGAAAACCGATCCGGCTTCATGGACTCCGCCCACCCCGTGAGATTTGTTTCCATTTCTTTGACCTAGGTGGTTAAAAGCTTAATTTCAAACCATAATGGGGAGGCCCATCCCATTTATTCAGAGGATGATTTTAATGTGAGGATATCACGAAGGTGCTTAGGAGAATCAGAATTTCTATCAGATTTTCCAAAAATATAAGGAACGTTTCACAGGATTCTTGCATGTTAGCTATCGGTGAAGTTTTTCCCTCAAGGTGAATGTGTATCCCGCTTTCTTTTATCACAGGTTGTTTGTATGATCTTTGAAGGAGTTAAATTTACAGACGTATTTGTGTACACCCGCTATTTGACATTTAAAATCTAAATGTCATTCTTCCGAGGTTGTGGTGAAGAAATTCTTAAATGTTCCTTTACCATGATTGATAATCTCTGCCTTTCTCTAATCCATCACTTATCTCCCAAAGAATCCAACAGTTGCTTTATCTTTCCCTATGAAAATACTTCTTATAAATTGTTATTTGATCTCTATCTTTATGAACAGACCCTATAGCCCAATGGCCTTCTTTTGATTTCTCAACCAGAAAACTCCAAGAAAATATCCTATTCTGCACAGATATCCCTTCCAAAGTTATATCTCGAGATCCCTCTCTGAAATGAGGGGCTGGGATCCCCGACTCAAGAAGCTGATGTTGCCTCTAAGGACTCTCTATAGCCTTGGGAAAATTACAGAGCTTTAATGTAATGACATTTACTCCACTGGGACTTTCCCACACTTAAACCCAGACTATGATCACCATGGTGGATGCTGGACTAATGAAGGTTGATATCACACCGTGACTCCCAAATCACCTGCATGTAAGCAACCTAAATTCCTAATCAGTTAAGAATTTGAAGTAATGACCCAAGTGTTCTAGAAAGACTAGGTATCCAAGCTCAAATTGCATTCAAGACATCTTGGTTTTATCTACAATTATGTATTGTTCATTCTAAGCCTGATCAAAAGTATATATTGTTGAAGATTACTTTGGACCATTTGTTAATTGATGAGTCTTAAGAGATCATATCCCCAATCGTGGATTATGTATATACTCATACACTTGTACACACCTGTGATGCAATCAGGAAACCTCAGTATATAAGCCTCCCCGCGACCTCCACTCTGCCAAACTCAATACCGGTTGTAAGCCCCTCGCTTCATCTCCGCCTTTAAATTCCCATAAATCATACAAGCTCCTAGATTTTCCTCTTGTTCTCCATGAATTCCATGTCAATTACATCAATAATCTTCCTAGGGTTTGATGGAGAAAATGGGAAGATCAATCAATGAAAAGCATATTCAAACCTTGAGGATTTCCTTGACCTTAGTGAGGTTGAAGATGATGATGTCCACATCAGAATGTTTTCCTCGGCCTTGCAAGGCAAAGTTAAAATTGGTTTAGAAATATGCCACCACAAGCATCGGAAATTTTCTACTCTACTCATGCAAGTGCCTCTTAGATAGGGTGATCATGGAAATGTTTTCCTCATCCTAGGAGGAATACTGCACCACTTGAAAAGAGAAAACCCTGGGGAAACAAGACAAATAGCTGCTTGAGGTTCAATGAGGTGGCAATTCCACACTGTGGGACACACCTCCGGTTTAGCCTAAATTGCATTCTGTATTTTTCCTCTGATCCCGAGATGGCATTCCAATTAAGAGGGAAAGGAACAGCCCTCAAGAAAATGCAACATTGCAGTTGATGTGGATACAAACTTGTTGATCAAGAGGTCAAAGTCAAAGGACAAAGAAAGGGAGTACCGGCCAATGGGTTAAACCTGGATTTTGGCCACAAGAGATGTGATGTGTAGGATCAACAGAAAGATGAGTTTAAGGCCCAAAGACACCATAAGGCAAGGTTCCACAATGATTTTACAGAGAAAAAAAGGGTCATTGTTCCCAAACATTTTGTTGTTCATCCTGGGTACCATGGATTGAATAAAGATTCGTTCAAGGACAATCTACATGACAAGTCAAAGCTGAAGCTCCGCATCTCCAATCCCAGGGAACAATCCAAATTGATATGTGATGTGCATAGTTTGATCTATTATTCCCTTACTTGAAATCTGTCCACCCAAGTGTGATCAAGATGATGATGAGTATGAGGTAAATGAAGCTAGAGGTGGATTGTTCCAAAGAAACTTAAGCATGTCAATATGGAAGAAGATTATTTATAGTCTGACACTACAATCAGCCCTTGCACAAATACCATGACTGAAGAGGAAGAGACAGAAAAATTCCCCGTGAGTAAGTGGGAAAAATCTTGTTCCTATAGTTTCTCTCTCTTCAATTTCCTTTTGAGAAGAAATTGTAAAACAAGTTGGTAATACTTGGTAAAGAGGGAGGATGTTCACCCAACTAGGCAGAATAATATGCTATAAGATGGAGGTTGTTTAACCAGAGTTGCACCTTAACACCTACTTTGATTTTCACCTATTATGAAAGATTAAAGCCTCGAGGCTAATTAAGGGAGTTAACCAAAAATAACTTTGTACCCATTATGCTTTAATTCATTTCCAGTTTTGAAGAAGAATCTTGAGTATATGATAAAGGATAAATGCACAGAAAATAAAGAAGTTGTAGTGGAACCAATGTAATGGGCCACTAATTTCTGCATGAATCTAATATTCACTGATGTGTTGGATGACTGTGTTGTCAAAGTCTTCCCTCTATCATCCAAATGGCGGATAAATGTTGTTATGATATTGACACGATCAAGCAGTCAGTTACAGGGATGTGTTCAACAGAAGCATAATTTCAGAACCCATAAAAAAAGTTGCAGCCATATCAACCATTGCATGAGGATGCAAATAACACAACCGTAGCATCAAATCATGAAGTTGAGTTATTAGTTAAGTTTGAATATCAAGAACAGGCCGGGCTTTAATTCTGATCCTATGTTTCACCTATATAGATAAATTTTCAATGAGAACCCTGTTCCATTCCTCACATAAGTACTTTGGTCCCTTCGAGTTGTCAGGGTCCTCATAAAGATCAACTGCGTTTTCTTTATTAAATGTACATTAGGCTTGGTGCTTTGAGTCTATATGGGAAAAAGGTCAAGCTGCTATTACTCATGCAAACAAGTACCAAATTCAATCGGTCCTTAAGCAACTATTTGATTGGTTTCATTGGCATTTCTTCTTTATTATTTGATTTAAATAAAATTATCGTAAGAAAGTATAGGGTAGGTAGGAGAATGTGAATAATAAGCTCCGCATTCTAAGCATCTCTTTTTTCAATAGTGTTCATTTGATTTGGTTTCTGTTGCAAGATCAAAACAAGTACAATTTGCAGAATAAGATTTAGGGATCAACACAATGGATAAAGTAACTCGGTCTCGTGATGTCTGTGGTCTCATGACACTCCTAAAAGAATATTTCATCCCTGTGGAGCTACAATTGCTATAACCCCTATAATTCAGGGATCATCCGTTGAATAATAGAAATTTTTTTCACTATGTATAGGTTTCCAGCCAATATTTCATCTCGCAAATTATTTTCAAAGCAAAGCACAAACCCACAAAATAAAGCTCTAAGTTTTGCCACAAATACTGGATTAAACGCTTTTAGATCGACATGGTCGCATCTAGCTGCTGCAGTAGATCATGTCGACATATGGATTCCTGGACCCTCATTGTTCACCTTAACGGTCCTAATGGTTGCTTTCTCCGACCAAGGTCCCAACGTGTCACCCATCCAGCATCAGATTAGTTGGACCCTCCCTCCCTCCGCCTCCACCACCCCACCATCATTCCCACCCTATCATTCATCATCATTTCTGACATACTCACACCATGACATTAGCCTCTATTTTCCCGCCAATCTTACCCCTCCATGAATAAAATAAACAGACTTAGGATATAAAACATTAGGGTAAGACAGTCAAAGGATTAAACCCATAATAATAATAATAAATTTAATTGTTAATTAATTAATAATTGATTTAGCATGTTAGTAATTAATCAATTGTTAATTAATTGCTAGTATTAATAACTAGGGTTAGTAATTAGGATTACCTATTAAATAAATAAATAAAACAAGACAAAATATATAAAAACAAACATATAAAATAAAACATAATAACACAAAACATATTATATAATAAACATACATAATAAATTAAATATAATAAATAATAATATAAAAACATTTAAATAAAATATCAACAAAATATATATATTAAAACAAAACCAAAACTTAAATAAACATATATTAAACCATAATAAAAAACATAAAAAAACAAAATATAATATAAAACATATAATAAAAAATAAAAAAAATTAAAACCAAAAAAAAAAAAACCCACGCCATCCTGGCATACCCAAAACTCCACATACCTCACGTCCCAACTCCCGTACACTCATCACATTAAACTTTTAAATCAAACGGTCCTTAAAATTCCACCCCCCTCACCATCCTGAGTTTAACGAGAGGGGGTCCGGAATGTAGCTCTGGTCACCACCCCCATCCATCGCATAAGCCTCCCTATTCCAGACCCCACCCAAAAAACTTCCACCACCTCGGGAGGTCCGAATACCCAATCACTCAGTAAAAATCGTTTCTAATTTTTTGCCATTTTTCCCTGCTTTACCTATGTCTTCCTCTTTCTATAAACGGATCAAGTGATATTGGATTTTGAAAATCCGAGAGAGGTCTTTTTTTAGCACGGGCTGAAGAACAAAACCTCTCTCAATTTTCTCTCACAGTGTTTCATCGTGGGAGAATCGGGCTTGCTATTTGAGGCCCAAATATTTCCAGATTTCAAGTATAGCTTTTGATTTTGCTGGAGCTGTTACGGCCAGATGGAGTTGAATTTTGTGAAACCGAAGGAATTTTTTTTCCATCACATGCCTATATAAAATAAAATCCTTCATTCTTTCCCCAGGGTTCGGCGTTGAAGAGAAAACGATGTCCGTTTCAGACTTCTTTTCAGGAAACCTATCTCACTTCTAAGTGCATCTGCCTCCAAATTTTGTGGGATTTAGGTTTTGGTATGGTTAAAACCAAAAATAATGGGGAGGTCTAATTTACGTATTCAGAGATGATTTTAATGTGATGTATTGTTGATATCACTTCAGTATATAGGGATAATTGTAACTTCCTATCAAGAGATTTTCCGTAGCTGGCAAGGGAAATTGCTCTACAGTGATTCTTGGAAATGTTAGGCCACACAAGTGAAGTTTTCCCCCTCAGGAATGTGTATCTACCTTTGTTATCATTGTGTTGTCTGTCTGATCTTTTAAAAGGAGTTAAAATTACAGGATTTATCTCAGTAGTGTATAACTCCTTGTTTCTCTCGAATTTTTAAAAAAATCTAAAATGTTTGTCTCTCGAGGTTGTGGGTGAAGAAATTTTAAATGCTTACTTTCATCAGATTGATGTTCCTACATTTTCTACTAATCCACTTATTCCCAAAGAATCCAATTAATGCATTATCTTCCCTGTGAAAAGACTTCTTATAAAATGTTATTTGATCTCTATCTTTACAAAAAAGACCCCATAGCCTATAATGGCCTTCTTTTGTTGGTTCCAAACTAAAACTCTCTCTCAGAACGATTAGCCTGTGTAGGAGAAGCTAGCCTAATATCCCTTCCAAACAAAGGCATTTTAGATAGAGAGATCCCTCTCTCAGTCCTGGAGGGATAGATCTAAGACTCAAATTGGTTTTGATGTAGCCTCTGTGACTTCCTCTCATGCCTCTTTGGGGTAAAATTAAGGAGCTAATGTGTGGTGCAAAGATTTTGGAACAATCTTACATCATGTAGAGATAGAGAGGGTATAAACTCATCTTTTCAACCTTGAATAGTATGTGAGATCTTCAAGGAAAAATTGATACACCTCGGTTTGATGCTAGTTCTTTGTGAACCTTAGTTGATCTATTTGAGAGGAATCCAAACTCGATGATCTTCTTCAACCAATTCTATGTCACAAGTTCGTGTAACCAAATAGCGACTTCAAGGGAAACTCATAGGAACTTTTGTGGATATAATCCTTTGAAAATTAATTGAATGAAGGTATCAAAACCAAATAATTCTCTTGACATCAGCAAGCTGTAGTTTAGTAATGAAAGATGAGTGCATGAGGCACTCATAAGTACGCTTTGAACTTTCCTGGTGAGTTGGAAACATATACATCTAACTTTTGAATTGACATCTAAACGGTTGAAAAGTGACAAAGGAAAACCTATGTACAACTTGGAGGTAGGACATGTCATGGTGATGATTTTAAGATCAAGAGTGTGACTCATAAGGACCATTAACCATGTCATTATGACTAATCTTATGACATAAATACTCTAAAACAAATCTAAACATTACTTTTTCTTACACAAATCAAAATTTGAGTTATGCCAACAAAAAAGACACAAAACCTAAGACCTACAAAACCATATGACTCCAAAAAAAACCAAAGTATGTTTTGAGCTCCTACAATTCTATACATGTGTAAGCAACACCAAGTGGGATGCATAAATACTCTAATAGTGCTTCCCTCCTGTAAATCTTGTAATCAAGTTTCATCCCCCTAAATGTTGTGGAAATTCCTCAATCTTTCTCCTTTGTGATGGTAGTCCCTATACAAGTGACTCCCCCTACATCCCCAAGCAGTGTAGTTGCTAAGCACTTAATAGCCTTCCAAAATAATATGTTGTCTTTATTCATTCCATTCCAAAGTCTTAAGTTAATGGCACTATATCCTGGGTCACTTGGTGAAGGAGGGTAAAACCACTAAGAAAACATTTTGATTTTGACCTTTCTATATTTTATGGAACCTGTGATACTTCAATTAACCCAAAGAACATCTTCTCTACTCATCCATGGTCCCAACTTGAGTTCAAATAATTTTCATCCTCTCCTATAGTAGCTCAGCAAAAATATTTTGGAAATATCCCTTTCTACTTCCAAGGAGACCCTCTCTTATCACTGGCCACATAGCTTGGCTTTCTTTAAGTTGGATCCACCACACATGGCCACAATTTTCCTAAGTGGTAGGTATTGTACTCTTGTTTCTCGCTTTGAGAGCTTAACTTCCTATGCAACTCTAGGCCATTTCTTCATTTCCACAACCAGCTCCTTGGCCTCCCTCCTGCTCACCATTGAAATTCTTTTGGTAGGTCTTGATCTTCCTTAGTTCAATTGGCAGATGTCTCCCTTGGGCCTCTCATCCTAGCCTCTCTCTTTATAGGGGACACACTTGGCTCTATTCGAATCCAGTATGATCTCTCCTAGTGGATTATTTTGGACTCAGATTATGATGTTCAAACTTTGTGAAGTATCTCTCTGAGCCTTCACTTTTTGCATTATCATATCATCTATAGCCTCACAGACTTCTATGCAGCCTCTTCAGTTATGGTAATATTCCTTCTCACCTCTTCCATTAGACTATTCTCTCTGACCCCATTTACATGCAAACTCCTAATTCATCTTCATCAGAGGACCCTTAATTCCTTCCATTTTGACTCATATAGGAAAACAAAATTCCTTCTTGAACCTCTAAACTCTATATAGAAAATGTATGCAAAAAAAAAAAAAATTGTGTCTTCACAAAAAATAAATGCATATGCAATTTTGGAAAAGAATGTATAAACAAGGTTTCTGCAATTTAATTCCACCGATCATCTTATTTTGAGTTGAATGTAAAACATTTTGATCAAAATAATTTCTTCTAGTTTTAATATATTATGGATTCTCCTCCTTAATACCTTTCTAACGACTATTTATTTTCCTTTCCCAATTTTTATTCGAGTAGAACGCTTAAGTGGTCTTAGAAGTTTTGATCCATTTTCCCTTTTAATTCTTGTATGTTATATATGTAGGTCCCTTCTTCATTCCCAAACATTATTTTTGGATACCTAGAACTCCAAATCTCTCTCGTGGTATAACCTCTATAGTAGTCCATGATCTTTCCATATAATTTCCCTCCTCTATGCCCCAAATTGACTCTCTCTTCAACTACAGCTTACTATTCCCTCTAAAAGAAATCTAGTACTAAATTTTACCCTTGACCATTTTGGTTGTAACTCCCTCATACAAGCTCAATTTGGCGAAAAATTTAGCTTGTTGGAAAGCTCTTTCTAAGATCTATCATTTTAGAAAAATAAACTCTATGACCTAGGAGAATACATAGATTTGTACAAAATTGATTTTCTAGAAACGTTGTTTAGGCCCTAAAATTCCTAAGCAAGGTGAAGACCTTTAAAATCAAATTTTCATGAAATTTACTAAATTATTGTTGTAACAATATTTAGATCCAAACCTTTGATCTCAAAATTGGGATTATCATTTATATTGATAGCATTTCCAATCTATAGCTATACCTATGCAAACATTTCGAAAACTCCTTCTCAGACTCTTCCCATCGGAAACTCCAAGTGGTTGCATATGTGGATCCCTCTGAAAACCACAGTCTAAAACACTATTGGACCCATATCATCGGAAATAGGGGTTTTCATTTCTTTTTTAACTTTCTAAAGACCGAATTATGATAGCATGTCAGGATCATTCTATTAGACTCACCCATCGGAGAAAATCTCTCAGATTGAACCCTTCGATAGCCTCCTTCTGACAAGTTATGGGAGACCATCAGAATTATCTCATTTCCAAAGACCTGCATATGAATGCTAAGCATGGCACCTACCACCTCCTCCCTAGTATTTCCTATTACATGCCACAAGTTGATGTGGAAACCCGACGCATCCTCCCTTCATCCCTCATCCCTTCCAAGAAATGCTCATCGACTGTATCAAAAATTGTGTGTCTCTCAGTCCATGATCATCTCTGTGGATCCAAAAAGTTCAGTTCACTTATTGGTTACCTTGGTCAGATTGACTTTGTCGGATGCCAAAACATTCCCAACCTTCTGAACGATCTCTCCTGAAACACCTCTTCCAAATCCAACAACTGGGAAAATATATGGCTGATCTGATGGCTCTTGTTATTTCGGGCTCATATCATCTTACTCCTCCCTTCTAACCCAACCTCATGTATGGATCCAAGTCTGTCTGAAACCTTCTTCCTGAAGGCCTTTCGAGAATGCCTTACTTTTATATTCTACAATTTAATCTCGACTGATGATTCTATGGGTTGAATTAATTTGGGTTGTCAATCCATGAAGCTTCACAACCATCATGAAACTCACATGTGGATTTCAAACCCCATAGCCAAAATTGACTTGCATAAACCTGTAACGCAACAATTCATGAATTCACCTCTCCAACCTTGAATCACTTAAACTTGAATCGGGCTTCTAAATTTGGGATTTCTCCCTACCCCATTTTTCCTCCCCTAAGTAAATCTGGCTACTCTGGATCTAAATATGCTGCAAAACCATGAATATACTCCACCATGTTGGCTCCTAGCCCATACAAGCCTTCCAAGTAGTTGAGCCTTGGAGCTGATACACCATTTTGGTGCATTCCAATACTAACCAAGGAACATTACATTGTGGAAATACAATAAAATGAAATTTTCTTTTACCCATAAAAAATATTGTGGCTTACCGCCATTCCTTATTAACTTATTCAATCCAATTTATTATACCCATAATTAAATTAATATATAACACTCTGAATGACCATGAATGAAGCTATTAATCATTCACAACAAAAATTAACCATTCACATATACATAATTTAAGTAATAACAATTAATTTCTTCACTGAATAGCTCAAAATGGATAAACACTTATCTTTATAAACTAGTTGTGCAACCAACTACTTAGTTGGACGTTCACCTATGAACCATATAGACTTGTTGTCTAAGTTCTCAATAAATAAGTCACCCCTGAGCTGTGGGATAGGGAATCCAACAAATAAGGGGTGCCTACATATCTCCATACTGCCACAACCCACTAGTTGGTTCACCTTAGGTCCATGCTTGTGCATGCATACCCATCCCTTCTAATGTTGGTGAGTTTTATAAATCTGTGGTTTGTCCAAATTGTCCCAAAACCCTCCAAAGCAGATCATATATCAATCCCCATCTAAGGGTTGAGAAGGGTCTCACCCAGATACACAGAGGATCACAGAGACTAAGGTCAGTGATAGGATGAGGACTCAAAACATAGAAACTTCTATTGCAATTGAACTATAAAACCCAGCATTTGATAAACCTATTTAGGACTAAGAACCCAAAACTATACATGCATATCTTAACCATTCATATATAAATGTTAAACAAATTAGGGATCAAATTGCCATATATCTTTGTTACTGGAAGTATTCCACTTCACTGACATATAGTAGGTAGTTGAAATAATCTATGATAAGACAGTATATATATATAGAACTCCATATCATTACAATATAAAATAGTGGAAGTATTGAATAATGCACCATTCTCCTTGCATTAAGACTTAGACATATCAAAGATACAAGAATATATTCAAAACATTGTAGTATTACAACAAGATCAAAGTGAGCTCGATACCGATAGCTAAGTTAACTCAAAACTCTCTGACTAGTCAAATAGTCAATCCATGCACCAACTAGAAGTCAATTGTCGTATAAGGAGCTTAGAGCTCTCTTTTATATCTTCCATTGTTGGGGATCATTGTCTCTTTATTCTCTACTCCAATCGCTTGTCTGATCCAACTTCCAAGGCACTTTTAAATTTCCAAATGCTCATATCATAATGAATTCCTATATATGAAGGGAAATCTTAATTGTCTATCCAAATCATCTTATGTCATCCCCACGTCTTCGTATGTTGTTGGAATAATCATTCAAGAATATTTCTCAAGGATTCCTCTTTGATTCCAGACGCATATCTTTGGTTTCCCTACACAATTGAAAGGCAAAAAACTAGGAATCATCTATTTCAGGCCGCCCTACACTTGAGTGCTACTGAAACCCAATCTGATGACTCCATGAATCTCCTTATGTGATTTCCTTCGGTGCATGTAAACTATGGAATGAGCATGCACAAATTGCTTGTGAACGCGAACCGAACTCCAAAACGCTGCGCCAAAACCCCACCACTATATTCTTGGCTTGTCCTCAAGCTAACTACTTTATGGAGTGATCTCTAGGACGAACAACACCATGACCTTGAGGTTTTACACAAATTATAGAAATTGAATATCAAGTTTATAAAAATTCTCTTAAAGAGTATGGGTAGTTTGGATGGTCGTTTCTGTAAGGAGCTGTCAGGACTATCAAGTGGGATTGATGTTATTGACTTCTCAATATAATAAGTGCATAAATAAGTTAGACATAAACTGGGTGGAATAAATCATCACATCATACGACAAAGATCATATATCTGATGTAGTTTTGTGCCTTTCCTAATGTAGTGCACCTTCGCTCTTATAGTATTCCGTGACTGCATCGACTCCGGCCTCCCAAGGAGGTAGGGAAGTGAGGTATCGCTTATGTTGTGTGACCTCTATTTTGGTTGTGCTAATTTGTTCTACAATGGTATATACTTTAGGCATGGTTAAAAGGTGATTCCACAAGGTAGAGTCGTAGTCCACCAACTTGGATAAATCTGTGAATTGGTGGATGGAGAGCTGTTTGATTTGTAATTGACTGCAAGGTGGGACGAGGTGAATTTGATGAGTCGATGTAAAGTGGTGGTTGAATATTTTCAGTGGATTTAATTCAAGTTGTTTCAGGAGATATTTTTCTATGAATACCTCAAGACCTGGGGGGAGTGTCACAACTTGGAGCAGAACTGGTAGGAATCATGGAGTATAATTTTCCCACCTCCTCCAGTACGTTGTGGAAAGATGAGAGGAGATCGATGTACTGAACCTGAGTGGTTGTGTGTGTCTCTCTCTCTCATCATCATATTGCATTTGTAAGGTGTGATTCTCCTACATTTTTTGGCTTCTCATGCATCCAATCATGGCGGAAATATCGAATTGATGTTGCGTACTGGGTAATTGGCAGCTGGATTTCCAATATGCTTGTTGGGCGCTTCAAGGTCTAATTCATAATATTGCAATGGGTGACACATCTCTTGCACGAGAGGGTGGGTAATTTACAGCCGCTGAACCGTGAGAGGGGTGGGTATCATAGCCAAAGGAATCCCATAATGGTGAGCATTGATAGTGAGTAACGAAGGGGTGTACACCTGAAGGATGCTAGTGGGAGAACTAGCATTGGTTTTAGAAGGAAACAGAAGCGAAGTGTGAACTGGGACTTTTACAAAACCCCCTAACTATCAACAAATATGGTTTACATTGCATAGAGCCTCATAATGGAGTTTTTGTTGCAGCAACAATTGGCATCGTAATGCATATATTAGTGTTGCTATTTCTGGCATCATCTAAGCAGGTCATGACTAATCCAACAAATGGTTTTGTTGCCGGGACCCATAAATTATGATTGAGGGAATGTTTTGGAGGCCACCTAAGAAGGAGGTATCAGAATGGTTGGAAAGGAAGGAACTATATTTTTCTTAACAAGAGATTAGAAACCCTCAGATAAGTGACAAGCAATGGATGCAAAGATATGTATACACAGAACTGCATGTAATTTTCTTTGGAGAATTTCCAATTATTCTGACTGAGTGGATAGAAAAATTAATGGAGAATACTAGAAGATACAGAACTACAATGCCAAGGAATTGGACTCCAAAGTTGGTAAGAAAGTTGAATTCGGTAAGTAACCCAACTACTC
>SNQJ01S0173787.1:16612-36919 GCA_010110895.2 Picea sitchensis | reverse complement strand
CCTAACCTCTTAACTCAACAAAAGTATGGTGATCTTGGAAAGCTTCTCTTAATGCTTTTCGAGCACAGAAACAAAATTCTAAAGAATCACAAGTAATCACTTACCCTCTTAAGGTCCGATAGACCAATTAGGTCTTAGTTGACGTTAATCGTCATCATCATCACCAATCCTAGATGCTCTACTCAACTATGGAACAAGTAGAATATTGCTATATTGTCTACGGTGAAATGAGCACACTTATTATTCTAACAGGTTATAGGCCCACACTATCTTCGGACAATCTAACCACTGGAAGGTAGATTGGGAGGATTTTCTAAGTTGAATTTGTAGTTGCAGTCAGAGTCTTGATGCAACAACAAAACCCTAAACCTTGTGTTGAGGCACCTTAAGTGAAGCGCTTGACCTAATTCCTGGATAACCTAGTGTGCCCTAGCCTAGCGCACCTCCTGGTACTCTCAGCAAGCCAAGGCGTCATGTTTGTTTTTTTGGTCCAAGTCAAAGTCAAAAGTTGACCAAGTCAAAGCAGTTACGACTTACTCTATGAAGTCAAAAAAAGAGTTAGAAGGAGATTCTAACTTCAGAGCATTGAAGACAAGGATTGACCTCATCCTTGCCAAGAATAAAGTGTTGGATATCATGAAAGGAAATAACATGGACCCACAGTTTGAAGCGGGAAAGAAGAAGGAACCTCAGAATGTTGCAGTTATGGAGAAGTTCAAGGACAATGACATCAATGCTATGAGCATCATAGTGGACTCTATAAAGGACCATTTGATACCCTACATTTCTCATCTTGACTCATCTAAGAAGATGTATGATACTAACCTCTTCTCAGTCAGAAATATTGGACAAGTGATGAGTATGAAGAATGAGCTCCATGACATGAAAATGAATGATGATGACAACATACCATCATACTTTGTAAGAATATCTCAGTTAAGAGATCAACTACAAGCTATTGAGGAAATAATTTCAGAAAAGGAACTAGTAAATATAGTACTTAAAGGCCTTCCTAAGACATGGGATGCATTTTCTGCAAGCATGAGCACAAGAACAGAGTATCCCACATTTGAAGAACTTTGGACTTGTTTTACATAAGAAGAATCAAGGATTAACACAAATATAAATCCAAAAATAAAGATGACGATCAAGCCTACACAACAAAGTTCAAGAAATTCAGGAATAAGAAGAAGTTTGGCTCAAGGAAGAAACCAAATCAAGAAAATGATATGTCAAAAATACAATGCTTCAACTGTTGAAAATATGGTCAATACAAGAACTGGTGTTTTGAGTTAAAGAAAAGGAAGGAAACACGTGAAGCAACAATTGCCAAAGAAAATGAACCCTCAGAGAAATTCAAGCAAGATGAAGCAAACTTTTTCTACTAGTCATGGTAACAATATTCTTCTGTAACATATTCCTTGCACATACCATGTTTACATAGTTCATGTACATATCATGCGTATCTATTTCTTAGAAGATAAGATTATTAGATACCTATGGGAGAATAACAAGATAAGAATTTCCATTACAATGACCACTAGTCAAGCAATGTATCCGAAAATGATGAAGTACGTTTACAATTTTTGGTGACAATTCCTGTGGAAGCTACTACATAAGTAACAATTACCATATGGGTCGTGAAATCAGAACCAAACTTGAAGAGATCTAGAAGGAGTCAGACCATAAATAAGTTAGTAATCAAAAGGAAACTATAATAGACTTGTGACACTTTACAGAAAGCAAGAAGGATCCAGACAGAAGCATGGACTCTCTCAGATGGAGGGAGATGATTGCAGAATTCCAAAAGAAGAACATGCATATTGCTCATTTAGGCATGAATATGGGATTACGAGGGAGATAATCCTCAATGATGTGATCCATTAAAGAACCCATGAATACTATGAAGTATCTATCCATGTTCTTCATTAGAAGCAATAACCATGATAAGCAACACATGTTCAGTTTTACTCTAGAAGAAGTATTCTTCGAAAAGAAGCCCTGAATATCATTGGTTGTCCATCTACATTTATGTTCCTATGACGAAAATAAGAAGTTGGAACCTTTAGAAAGGAAGGGAATATAATCTATAGAATATTCCGTGAACTCCAACATTGAAGAGAAACATGAGGAAGAACATGAAGATTCCAAGAAGGAAAGAAAAGTCAGAACAACCAATTGAACTAGTTATTATACTGAGAAGCATAAGACTACCATCATATTTTGAACCCACTAGAGGAAGTCAAACAAAAGGAATGGAAGGAAATTTTGATGAAGAACAATGCATGTGAGAAATTGTGAAAAAGACTTATGAATGGAAGCATTGATAGATACAAGGTGATATTCGAAACTAGAGGGTTCTCCTAGAAGGAGGGAGAAGACTACGACGATAGCTTATTCCAGTAACGAGATATACCTCTAGATGAGCCATTATATCTCTTGCAGTATCCATGGGTTGGAGTTTACATCATATGGATGTAAATACTGTTCTTCTCAACAGAGTAATTGAAGAATACGAATATGTAGAACAACCTCAAGGTTTTGATGTATACCAGAAAGAGACCCATGTATGTAGATAGAAGAAGACCTTGTATGGAATCAAGCAACTTGGTCCATACCCTCTCATGTACATTATAAGTGTGGTGAAAACTTCCTATGACAGAGGAAGTGTATCAAAATGGTTCTTCAGAAGTTCAAGATAATGGATTACAAATCCATTGAAAACTCCCATGATGACAGATCTGAAGAAGTTGAGAGACTTTGATCCAGTAGACTCGTCCCTGTATCGACAATTGAATGGCGCGTTAATGTATTTGGAGAATACTCATTTGGATATTTCATTTTCTTTGAAAATAGTTTGAGGTGGAATCTAGCCATGAGAATTGAATAATTGCAAAGCATGTTGATCTGAATTATGTTCGGCATGAAATGAAAGAAGAGAAATTACAATGAAATACTCATGAAAATTTCCAAGAACAAAGAATTACAACAACACTTGATTTCTGTTAATGAAAGAATTGTAAAGAGACGGTAAAAATATAGAGTGCAAGACTCGCTAGAATGGTGGCATCGTTATCTCTGAGAAGAGATGTGACGACTACGTTCATTTGAAAGTAGATCATTACAATGAGGCTCTGAAGGAATTTTTGTGTTAAACAAGAATGCCAAATCCATAGACATCCAAAAACTTAACCCTAGAAGATGAAATGCCAAAAGTCATGTGGACCCCATTTGGGTAAGTTAGTACATTAACTTCCCGGGGTCATAACTTTTGCATTCGATCTTCGTTTTAGGTGTGTGATAACCCATTGTAAAGGTATGTTTGAGAAATACACATTACGCCGTCAAACTCTGAATCTGTCCACAGTTTGACTGTGGTGAGCCAAAAAACATTGTTTAGGGCCCCAAAATGACCCTGGCAGTACAAGTACAATAAGATGTGATGACATGAAAACATACAAAATAATCCATTTGGATTAGGTGGGAATCCACCTGGAATATGTGTAGGGCTCTAGAATTCCTTAGAAGTGTAGAACCCACAATTAAAAAGAAGTATAGAAGAACGTGTTGAACTAAAAATTGACAAAAGGGATCCAGTTGGAACAGGTGGGTGGCCACCAATATCAACCTGGATCAATCCTTTCCCCTTATGAAGCAATGGTGTCCATTGCATTGAGTGCTCAGGGAAGAGGGGAAAGCATGTTCTGAATTTCAATCTTGGTGAGCTGTGTGCTTTGCTGGAGAAGTTGTGTTGTTTTGTCTGTGGAAGACTGTCAAGAACCAGTTTCTAGCGGGGTTGAATATGCTCCACCAACCTATTTTCTCTGGGTTTGACGGGGCATTGTGAAGGAATCATTGTAGGTGAAGAAAAAATATCTTCTTTCTCTTTGACAATCCATTTTTGCTAGATAGAAGGTGTTGAGGATGTAGTGGTTGTAGTGGTCTTCTGTGCATCCTTTGAACAAACTGTGAAGAGGATGAATTTTGTAGTATGAGAGATTACATTGGGACACTGTTTTGGTGGAGAAGTAGTCGAAAATACCTCTGGTATCCGATAGAGCTGACTTCCCAGAGTAATAATGACACTACGCGGTCTAGACTCATAGACAACATGACATCTTCACATATATTGTTGGCCCAAAACCACATCACAAACATCAAGAGGGGAAACATCACACACTACCTCATCCTTGAAGGGATGGATGCCATAGGACAGGAGGCACTACTCACTGACACGTATCTCATCCATGGTGAAGCCACCTGATGTTGTATGGTTGTGGGTGTGGTGTTGTTGAAAACCCCAACTGGTTGACGGCCTTAGCTGAGATGATGTTCTTCTCGCTATCGTTATCAACAATGAAATGTAGCGGGGTCCCCTTCACCCAAATTCATGAATGGAAGAGGCACTCCCCCTCTTCATGATATACTGATTCTTATGGTTCAATTTTTGTGGTTGTGATAATGGAAGTGGGGTATGCGTCGATGATTTGTATGTTTTAAATATTTTCTGGATCAGATTCTGAATCAGGGTTCGACTCTGTATCTTTGACCTCGACCACCAATGACTGTTTTGAGTGACATTCATCGGCGTTGTGCCAGGGGATTTTGTGGAAGTCACACCACTTCCCAGTGTCAATCTTTGTCTTCCCTTTACCCTTTTTATCCTCTGTCTTGGACTGGTTGTCTAGGGGATATTGGTTAGGGTTGTCTTTACCATGCTTTGGTTGTTGCAGATTTGTAGACCTGAATTCCCATTTGTTCTGGTGCCTAAATTTCTGCTCGATTTTGACAACATATCGATAAGAAGATCCCAATGATGATATTTTTAGGAAATCCATTTCGGTTTGGATGTACCTATAAAGAGCCCCACGATATTTCAGAACCAGATTCTGCTCGAAGTCCTTGATACCCATCTTGGTGCGCATATTATGGAAATTATTTGTGAACTCTGACACTGTTTGGCTCTTCTCTTGCCGCAATGTGGTCCATCTCATGAAATGGTCTTCATAGTTATCAACATGATAGTATTGTTATTTGACCACATCCACAAAATAATCCCAAGTGGGCTTGGCCCCATAGATTCCATATTACTTTGTGGAGATTTTCTTACAGTAAGTTTCCCACCAATGTTTGACATGGGGGAGAGCCTTGAGGAGTGCGAAGGTGATCTTTTCCTTGTTGAATGTTTTTTGAAGAGAGAAATAATATTCTAATAGATGTAACCATTTTTCTAGGGAATCCGCATCTATCTGACCTTCAAATATGAGAATATCAAAATTAACTTGTACCTTGAAGGGAGATTTTCCTCCAAAATGACCGTTTGATGAAGATGCACATGTTGCTATCGACAGGTGTGTTGGGCCCCAACAACTCCCCCTACATTTTTACAAAATTTAAAGGGCCTCCATTAGAATCTTGATAATTATAATGAGCTACATAATCAACCTTTTCAAATAGTTCCATACCTTGACTTTCTTTGAGACAAAATTAAGACATTCACTATAGCATGAGACATTCATTACAATAGTATATGTCAAAATTTAGAAACGAGCATAGAAATCTCAATTTAAACAAAAACGTTAATTTTTATCAACTGTTTACTTTTGTTTAAATTATGATTATGTGTTCATTCTTTTGCTCATTAGCAAGTTTGACTATTTTGAATAATGGGTTCAATACTTCATCAAATAATATCTTGGTTGGTTTCCCATTTTCACAAAATCATTTGGTGGGATTAATTAATTAATTTTTTTTTTCATTTTGTATCTCATTTCAAAATAAAAATAATAATAAAAAAAGAATTATCTATCATTTGTTTGATTTTGTGAAAACCCAAAATTAATATTTTTCTCCTCTCCATCAACTTGAATCTTCTAGAATTTTAAGATCATATTTGAAAGGAAAATATAAACAATGTTTGTTTAGAACTTATAGTTAGTTTAAATTCATTTTTAATTTTATTGTTCTAGATTTTGTTTTATTCACATTTTTTAGGTTATTAATTTAGGTTTCTTTTTGTTTCACAGGTTTCTATTATCAATTATTTGGTACATATCTGATCATGGCTTGATTTTGTTATCTAAATGCCTTCAAGATGATTGATTCAAAAATAATATTGGATTGCTGCAAATAAATTTATGAGCAACAACAAATAAAATTTGGAAATGCATCAAGAAAAAACAAATAATTTTGTGGGACTGATTGCACACAAACCGTGAGGAATCTGAAGAAACGGTTCAAAACCCATCTCCAAAATGGATCCATTTATCTTAAACATGGGAATTTTCCCAAACAAATGTACGATTTGAGAGATATTTGTATCTCTTTAGGAAAAAAATATCAGGTGGAGAAAATTATTAGTGACACCCAGACTGTTCTTTCATTGTATAAATATATGAGAAAGTTCAGAGCCATGGAGATCCAAGAAATCAAGAGGGAGGATTTTTATCCTTTTCTCTTTTGTATATTATTTCTTTGTAATTTTTTTTTCTTTTCAAAATGGGAGTAATGAATGGTTGGAATCTTTGGGAGGGAATGGATGAGTATTTTCAAAGAAAATATGGAATTCCAGGTTGCTTAATGGCTTTTTGTCCTGGAATTCCAGGTTGCTTAATGGCTTTTGTCCTGTGAGTAAAATGGTTTTATTTTCATTATAATATCTTCATATTCTTTGAATAATTGATTATGCATTGATTTAAATTAGATTTAGTCTATTTTATCAATACATGGTTAATTGCTATCACTTATATATTAATTTTGTCAATCTTTAAGAGTCTATTATCCCAAAAATTCTTCATGGACCATATGATGAACATATTTTGTTGAAACTATATGAGAAAGCAGTTTACTCTTTGGATTTCGTCCTGTGTAGAATTTGTAGTGTTTTTTCACTATCTTCTCATGTAATTTCTTGATGTGAAATGTTATCTGTGTTGAATTAGCTTTAGTCAGTTCTGCACATAATATTTTATATCATGCTTTTCTTTATGTTGTTCATTATCTTTTGGTTTATTTTATATCTATGACTGATCATCTATTTAAGTATTTTGAGTTTACATATGATGCTAGATAGCTGGTAACACCATTCATGAGAATTGAAATTTCTTTCATTTTAATTTATTGGACATTTCAAGGTCACACGATATATAATTATTTGTCTTTTTATCGTTATAAACTCTCTCCAGAATATGAAACACTTCCTTGAATTTCTTCATGAAGTATTATGCTTTCTTTTGTCATAGGTTTACTCTTGACACAGGTTAAGAGGAGCTCATACAAATACAAAAAGATGAATTTAGCTTGGTATTGCTGAGTGAGAGGTTAGTAGGTGCATTGCTTTCTTTTATTTAGATTTGTTTATATATGAATGAGACAATGATTGCATTAATTAGCGTTGACTGTTTTTTTGTCATTTTCTCAATCATAGTCATTTAGTATTTATTTCTTTAAAATATTTAAAACATCAAAAGAATATTGTTCATATCTTGTTCGGAAACTTAATTAAACAATCACTTTCACAAGATTTTATTTTAAACTTTGTAAACTTGTTTATAATCATTTGTATATTCATGTTTCTTTTTAATAAACATTAGTAAGTAATATATCATTTTTTATAATCATAGCTTTCAATTAGTTTATTTCTTTTACTGTTTTTAGGACTTTAGTTGGCCAACGGAGCCATTAAACCCATCGAGTCATTTCATTCTAAACGACTTGGGTTAATTAGACAACCCCAGTCCGGATTTGACCTTCCAGTTGACGGTGTGTCATTTATGCCCATCAACAAATGGCGCTAGAAGGAAGGTTGAGTAAATTTAATGATTAAATGTTTTACCCCTCAGCCTGTCATAATTCCAGATTTATAAATTCTTCTTCCATGTCATCTTGAAATGCACTAGAATGAAGGCTAGACTGACAAGCTAGCCTTGCAAGAGTCTTTGTTTCAAATGTATTTAATTTCATATGGCTCCCCAAATCACTGTATTAGAACATGCTTTCCACTTCTCATTACCCGATATTCCCAACGAGAAATTCTCTCACTTCTCCAAACTCACCTTTGCTGGTGGGGGGAATGTGTCTGCAAAAGACCATCTTAACAAGTTTTGGTGTAAATGCATCAAGCATGATATTTCCGATTTAAAGGTTTTATGCAGATTGTTCGCTTTTATTTTCAGGGGTCGGATTAAACATTGGTTTGAGTCTTTTCCATCATATGACATTATTGATTGGTTTCAGTTTGTAGATGAATTTTTATATGATTTTGAAAAATATGATTACAATCAATTATGTGAAGAATTTCAGACTTTACTAATCAATGACAATTCATCTCCAGAAGGATTTTCAACAAGAATCCATCATGTTCTCTGTAAATTTAATCTTGATGACATGTCATTTGTACTAAATCTCCTCTATGATGCTTGCATCCCTTTCATCCAGTCATATTCAATCACGAATGATGAATTGGTTACAAATCATATCACTCAATTGCGAGAAGAATTTTATATGTAGGATGAGAGGAATCCATCCGAAAATTTTGAACAAGCAAGGGAGGTAGAACCTATTAAAAAGGATCTTACTGACAATAAAATTGGGTTTTCCTCTGAATCATTGTATACTCAGCCCTTGACCATCGTGGAAGAAGATTTGATGTTGGGTCAAGGTGAATTTCCATATTATTCTAACTCTCGCTCTAATCAGTGCTTAAATTTAGTTATTGAAGAACACTTAGGTGATGAAAAAGATCTTAAGCATTCTAACATTCCAATGAAACTAATTAGAGATGTAGATCCACAATTGGAAGAAGAAACCTTAAACCTTCATCCACAAATCATACCTTATCCACATGAAAGATTAGATGTTTGTCATGAAAGTTTTAAATTTTCTATCATACAGGAGACAAATTTAGATGATCATATTATGTTGAAGAATTTATCACCAAAATAGAGTGAAAGTTTTAAGGAAAGTGAAGAAGAATGTCTTGAGAATACCATTGCTAAATATCATAGCTCAAGAGATTATTTTCATGTGTTCATTTCTGATTCTTTTTACTCTTTATATCCTGATCTCTTCTTAGATTCTGATGGACATCATACTTTGTCCACTGTATCTTACTCTTTTCCGTCACAATCAGATCTTTTTGATATGCCAAGATTTGGTGAAATTAATTCCAAACATAACATTTATGAAGTCAGATTTGATGCTCTTTCACTTTCATCACTCGCATGGAAAAAAGACATGTTGCAAGATGATTTTACACGATTTATTTTTGAAAAAGACAATGCACTCATTCTTATGGAGATCGAATATTCTACATTGCATATTCGTTCTTTGATTAGTTCAAATTTTAATGTTTATGCTTCACATTTTGAAACGATCAATCTTATCAAAGGAAGCATTCAAACCAATAATTTAACTGATGTCATGAATCCTATTATGATGTGTTCCCCATTGATATATCCATTTCATCAAAGTCATAGTTTGCATCCTAATTTTTATGACAAGATCTTAGAATGGCTTGAAGATTCGTATCTAAAAAATCTTCATAATAAAGATAAAGTTGTGATTGCTTTGTTTCTACCTAACTATATAGGAATTAAGCATGACCTGATTTTTTTAGATCTTCCATGTGAAGAAATGGATGAACACTTGGAGAATTGTCAAGAGGATGGGGCACTTCGACCTTGGTTGATGGTTATGTCAGGTCCCCATAATATAGACTAGTTTTTCAAACTTACTTACACTCTTCTATGCCATTATGATCGATATCACGACAATATTGCAGAATGGTTGGAGGATTCATACATCAAGAAGTTTCAAAAAAATGGTAAGTTCGTGTTTGTTTTGTTTTTAAAAGAATATATAGGAGGTAAGCATGACATATTTCTTTTGTATATGCACATACTACATTATTTTATTTTGATTTTTGATTTTCTATGCCTTGCAGGATTGGAGATGCTCTTGTGGCTGCACTGAAAATACTATTTTACTTAGCGTTTTGATCTATTTAGTAGTTTAGAGTAGGTTTCCTTTCGTTTTATTTTCTCAGTGTTTCTCTTTGTAATAATGCAGTTATGAACACAAGTGGGCACACCAAGAGAACCATAATATGAATGTTGTCAGGGAAGTCCACTTTAAATCTGTTTCTCTCTACTTTTCATTGAATATTTCTTTTAAAAAACACAGTATCATCATGAAAATTTTAAATGAAAAGTAAAGAGATAAGTAAATTTGAACTATCAATTCAACCCTGACCCAAGGTGCCACAAGTAGAACTGCACTCATATTAGTAAGGATTTTTCTATTTTCTTTTAGTCTCTTTTATTTTTAATAATAATGATTGGTCAAAGTAACATCTTATGCATCACTATCTTAATAAAAGAACTTGCTCGCACATGAGATTTTATATGATTTAGTTCTTCCTTTATTTTATAGTGGGATGCTAGTAGATCCCAAAGCTCGGGTTTATCTTTGGCCAAAATTGTTTCTGAAAGTGTGCTTTTGCTATTTCGATTTTGTTTGTTTTGATATACTTCTGATTTTGAATCCCATTAATAAAATCTGATTCAGTTTGTTGTGTGTTTTTTTTTTTTGCTTTCTTTGATTGAACCTTCTTCTTGTCTATCTTTTTGAATAATTATATTTCTGATCAAAGAGAGATTGTCAAAGGAATCATTCATTTCAAGACTTATGTTTTTGAAAGAAATTTGAAACAGTTCAAACAATTTCTGATGTTAAGTTTCATCTCATATAATTGATTTGTAAGTCAGTTGAGTACTATGAAATCCTGAACGGTCTTTGTCAGAGTATTACCCCTGAAATGTGTCAAGATCTTTGGGAATTACGATTATCCTTAGACTTTTTATGCTGTCCATATTCTTAAGGAATCACTTTTAAGTGCTTCCCCATTCTCTAGATGATTTCTTAAATGAAATCTAAAATCTCTAAACCATGATAAAATTTCTAGTTTTAAAAGAAAATAAAAAAAAATGATCAATTGTTCACCTGTATTGCAATTAACCTCCAGTACCACCCCGCTATCTTTGTCATCAATAAATCTATAATTGTATTATTATTTAAAAGTGACATAAGATATTTGGAAGCACTTAAGTGTGAGAAGTGTGTGTAAACGCGTCGGGGTACTGAACAGGCTCACTAGCAGCGAGTAAATGTACACATGATACCAAGACAACTTCATTGGGGTACTGAACAGGACCGCTGGCAGTGAAACAATGTTGGGTTGAGAGGTAGTAGGTATATGTTTTAAATTAACTTATATAGAAGTATACATCATGTGGATACAACTATTGGATGGGATTAAAGCATTTGAGTGGGTTAAATGACATCCCTCTTGAGGCTATGGATGCCTKCTGGTAGCAGTGRCTTTGTCAATGGTATTGAAKTCCTTTTATAAACATCATGAATCTTTGATTAAAACACAACTTCAAGTTATAATCCTYTGTAAAAACATTCTTTTCTTCTTTTCTGATATTTTTCTATAAATCYGAGCTAGTCTTAACATTKTGTAATATTAAAGTGGATTTGTTTCAAAGMAACTTAAAATTATATCCAAGTCTWATTCTTCTTCCCTGAGATGAAATATTACCAGATCARAGATAACTGMTTCACCYAGTAAGTCWCCATTYGTTGGGCCCCAACAACTCCCCCTAAATGTTTACAAAATTTAAAGGCCCSCCATTAGAATCTTGATAATTATAATGAGCTATAGAATCAACCTTTTCAAATAGTTCCATACCTTGGCTTGTTTTGAGACAAACTTAAGACATTCACTATAGTATGAGACATTCATTACAATAGTATATGTCAAAATTTAGAAACGAGCATATAAATGTCAATTTAAACAAAAACGTTAATTTTTATCAACTGTTTACTTTTGTTTAAATTATGATTATGTGTTCATTCTTTTTCTCATTAGCAAGTTTGAATATTTTGAATAATGGGTTCAATACTTCATCAAATAATATCTTGGTTGGTTTCTCATTTTCACAAAATCATTTGGTGGGATTAATTAATTAATTTTTTTTTTTCATTTTTCATCTCATTTCAAAATAATAATAATAATAATAATAAAAGAATTACTTATCATTTGTTTGATTTTGTGAAAACCCAAAATTAATATTTTCTCCTCTCCATCAACTTGAAGCTTCTAGAATTTTAAGATCATATTTGAAAGGAAAGTATAAACAATGTTTGTTTAGAACTTATAGTTAGTTTAAATTCATTTTTAATTTTATTGTTCTAGATTTTGTTTCATTCACAATTTTTAGGTTATTAATTTAGGTTTCTTTTTGTTTCATAGGTTTTTATTATAAGTTATTTGGTACAGATATGATCATGGCTTGATTTTATTATCTAAATACTTTCAAGATGATTGATTCAAAAATAATATTGGATTGCTGCAAATAAATTTATGAGCAACAACAGATAAAATTTGGAAATGCGTAAAAAACAGATAGCCGATTTTGTGGGAATGATTGCATCCAAACCATGAGGAATCTGAAGAAACGGTTAAAAAAACATCTCCAAAATGGATCCATTTAGCTTACACACGGGAATTTTCCCAAACAAATGCACGATTTGAGAGATATTTGTGTCTCTTTATGAGGCAAATTTCAGGTGGCAGAAATTATTAGTGACACTGAGACTGTTAATTTATTGTAGAAATGTATGAGAAAGTTCAGAGCCATGGGGATCCAAGAAATTGAGAGGATGATTTTTATCCTTTATATTTTGTAAACTTTTTTTTTCTTTTCAAATGGAGTAACGGATGGTTGGAATCTTTGGGAGAATGGACAAGTATTTTCAAAGAAGAATATGGAATTCCAGGTTGCTTAATGGAATTTGTCCTTTGAGTAAAATGGTTTTATTTTCATTATAATATCTTCATATTCTTTGAATAATTGATTATGCATTAATTTAAATTAGCTTTAGTCTATTTTATCAATACACGGTTAATTTCTATCATTTATATATTAATTTTGTCACTCTTTAAGAGTCTATTATCTCAAAAATTCTTCCTGGACCATATGATGAATATATTTTGTTGAAACTAAATGAGAAAACAATTTACTCTTTGGATTTCGTCCTGTGTAGACTTTGTAGTGTTTTTTCATTGTCTTCTCATGTAATTTTTTGATGTGAAATGTTATCTGTGTCGAATTAGCCTTAGTCAATTCTGCACATAATATTTTATATCATGCTTTTCTTTATGTTTTTTTTGTAAGTTAGAAGTATTATATATAAAAGGCCTTCCAAGACCAAAATAGATGTACAAAATATAGAGAATAGCCGTACTGTAGTTACTGGACTGCCCCAACAGAGGGGAAACCAGTCCAGCCAGCAGAGGAGGCAAGTATAAGTAGTGTAATTAGTCTAGGAAAACAGTCCCAAACTGACTAGACAACAACTAAAAATAAGAGAAACTAATTAAGCTTGAAGTGCCCCTATGGGCCTAGACATTTGGCAAATAACCTGGCCAGGTGGCATGGACGGCCTCGGACCAAGGTTCCTCCTCGACATATGTCACTTGATTTTCCCACTGCATTCCAGCTTCCACGCTGCTCTCAGCTCTGTCGACATCTGGCAAGGTATCCTGCAGTGCTCGTCGTGCTGTGTCCACCTCCACGATCATGTCCTCGTGCTTGGATTGCTCCATCCAATTCCCTGCGGATCACTGCGTCTGGGCGTTTCCTTCACTGGTCGCTACATAGGGTTCCTCTGCTGAAGCCGCACCTTCTGGGTCCGAGGGGAAATCCTCTTGAAGGGAGGAAAGAAGCTAAAGAAGGACCGCAACCTTTCCATCCGTGTCTTGCAAACGAAATTGAAGGTCCTCCACCCCTTGACGGAGTTCGAAGACCAAACCAAAGAGAATGGCGAGGCTTTCTCTCAGCTGCGTGACAAAGAAAGAGTCATAGGATTGGTGCTCGGTGTTCCGAGGCTTGCGAGGAGGAGGTGTCTCTCCCACGGTCTTCCTTAATGAATCAAGAACTGGTACAGGGGAAGGCTCAATCGTTGGGGGGACAAGAAGGTGTCGCAAAGAGGAACACGACAGCCTGGGGATGATAGCTAAGCAGTCAAACTGCGAAACGGGCGGAGCGGGGGAGGCAGGAAGAAAAGGCTCGGGCTGGAAGGATGGGGAGGAGCAAGTGGAGGGAGATTCAGGGGGTGAGACAAAAGGCCGGCGAGATTTCCATGGAGAGCCTCTTCACGGCCACCCCCTTGGGCACGGCATGAGGTTCGTCGCGTGATAGCCAAAGGTTACCAGGTGCAACAGGCAGAGGTAGAGTGCCTGGAGTCGAATAGGGAATGCAAATATCAAGAAGATTCGGGTTAAGTTAGGCCATGGCAACAGAGGGGGGAGCCAGTCGGAGCGCGAGCGGAGACAAGAGACAGACACAAGCAACCAGGCCATGAAATGAAACATGAAAGGAGAGGGAGGATGCATAATTAGCTGCTGCGACATCATAATGGAAATTTAATGCAGGATCGGGGTGGTGGGCGATGGCACGAGCTCGTCACATGGCTTCGTGCCTCGTTGGTCGATCCTTTCCTCCTCCTCACGCCAGGTGTTCCGCACTAGCACCCCATCTGGGGATGCTTTTCTTTATGTTGTTCATTATCTTATGGTTTAGTTTATATCTGTGATTGATCATCTATTCAAGTATTTTGAGTTTACATCTGATGCTAGATAGCTGGTAACACCATTCAAGTGAATTGAAATTTCTTTCATTTTCAGTTATTGGACATTTCAAGGTCATATGATATATAATTATTTGTCTTTCTGTCGTTATAAACTCGCTCCAGAATATGAAACACTTCCTTGAATTTATTCAGGAAGTATTATGCTTGCTTTTGTCATAGGTTTACACTTGACACAGGTTAAGAGGAGCTCATACAAATACAGAAAGATGAATTTAGCTTAGTATTGTTGAGTGAGAGGTTAGTAGGTAAATTGCTTTCTTTTATTTAGATTTTTTTATATATGAATGCGACGATGATTGCATTAATTAGCTTTGATTTTTTTGTTTCATTGTTTCAATCATATTCATTTAGTATTCATTTCTTTAAAATCTTTAAAACATCAAAAGAGTATTGTTCATATCTTGTTCAAAAACTTAATTAAACAATCACTTTCACAAGATTTTATTTTAAACCTTGTAAACTTGTTTATAATCATTTATATATTCAAGTTTCTTTTTAATAAACATTAGTAAGTAATATATCATTTGTTATAATCATAGCTTTAGATTAGTTTATTTCTTTTACTGTTTTTAGGACTTTATTTGGCCAACAGAGCCATTAAACCCGTCAGGTCATTTCATTCCAAACAACTTGGGTTAATTAGACAACCCCGGTCCAGATTTGACCTTCTAGTTGACGGTGTGTCATTTACGCTCGTCAACAAGGTGTTGAAGAATGTGTGAAAAAATCTCCATCATTTTGTCCCTCTGTCGTGCAAGATATTTCTCAAGAAACAAGTTAATAGAATCTTATGCTTCGTCGTCTTTATTTTTTGTCTCCATCGAGGGTTTCTTGGGTGTGTGAGAGTTATTTTCCTCAAGAGAGAAAAAATCGAGACCCAACTTGATAGACTCGGACCTCGTCAGGGACATGTGATGAAAAACAATCAAGAGTAGCCTGCTCTGATACAACTGATCCAGATTATGTTTAGAACAAAATGAAAGAAGAGAAATTACAATGAAATACTCATGAAACTTGCTAGAAACAAAGAATTACAACAATACTTGATTTCTATTAATGAAAGAATTGTAAAGAGACTGTAAAAATACAGAGTGCAATAATCGCTAGAATGGTGGCAACTTTATCTCTGATAAGAGATGTGATGACTACACTAATTCAAAAGGAGATCATTACAATGAGGCTTTGAAGGCCTTTTTATGTTAAACAAGAATTCCAAAGCCCTAGACATCCAAAAACCTAACCCTAGGAGATGAAACGCCAAAAGTCATGTGGACCTCATTTGGGTAAGTTAGTACATTAACTTTCCGGGGTCATAAATTTTGCATACAATCTCCGTTTAGGCGCGTGATAGCCCATTGGAATGGTCTTTTCGAGAACTACACATTACGCCATCAAACTCTGACTCCGTCTACATTTTGACTTTGGCGAGCCAAAATAACATTGTTTAGGCCCCCAAAATGGCCCTAGAAGTACAACAAGATGTGTTGACATGAAAACATACAAAATAATCCAATTGGAGTAGGTGGGAAGCCACCAGTATCCACCTGGAAGATGTGTAGGGGTCTAGATCGCCTCGAAAGTGTAGAATCCACAATTACAAAGAAGTACAAAAGAACGTGTTGAACTAAAAATTGGAAAAAGGAGTTGGTTGGAATAGGTGGGTGGCCACCAATATCCACCTGGATCACATTCCTTGAAATATCTTCATGGGACGTTTGAGTTATGATATACAAGTACATGGATTTATCGATTTAGATTAGGAAGGGAGTGGAGATGACATAAGAAGTACTGCTTGGATATGTTTAAGCTTGAGTTTTTCCTCAATATATGGGGTAGCAGGAAACACAAGTTTGTCGCACTCAACATTGGATAAGTAGAGTATGTTGCATCTTGTGATGCTTGTATGGAAGTAGTGTGGCTTTGTAAGCTGGTTTCTGGACTATTTTATCAAGTTCTAGATTTGACCGTGATATATTGTGATAATTAGAGTTGTGTGAAGCTCTCAGAGAAACTCGGTGTTCCATGATAGGTCAAAGAACATTGAGATCAAGTATTATTTTCTCTGTGATAAAGTCCATAGGGGAGAAATGGTTCTCCAATATATCTCCATTGATGAGAAAATAACATATATTTTGGTAAAGCCTCTGTCCAAGATGAATTTTTTTTGTACTTAAGGGACAAGATGGAATCGCGGAGATGAATTCCTTAATGGAAAGGGAAGTGATTACTCCCTAGGTTGGGAGGGAGCACTGATATGTTATATATATATATATATATATATATATGAACAATCATTTTCCAGTTTGGAAAATGGTCCAGGTTGGGAAGTCACTTTGGAGTTTAGAAAGTGGTCCAAGATTTCTGATGGACAATCATTTTCCAGTTCAGAAGATGGTCCAGGACGAACACTCATGGTATGACATATTACTTATGTACGATAGACAATGATTCCCCTTGTGGCCAATGTGGGGGAATGGTCTAGGACAATCATTCTCCTTGGAAGTCACTCTGAGAAGTGGTCAAGCAAAATGGTCTGCCTCTCCGGGAAGTCATTGTTTCGAAGTTCACAATTGTGAGAATTTTCAAAGAATGGTCCAATGTAGGAGGTTGGTGCAGGGAAGTCATTTCCATAGGAAATTCTTGAGACAATCATTCTCTAGGGAAGACTCATTCTCTCCAGGTTGCACTATGAATCGTTCTAGAATAATGGCCCAGTTAGGTTGAATGGCCCAGGTTCAACAATCATGGACAATTATTCCCCAGGGAAGACTCATTCTCTCTAGGTGGCACTATGAATCATGCCAGAATAATGGCCCAATTAGGTTGAATGGTTTAGGTTCAACAATCAATGAAAATCATTCCCTAGGGAAGAATCATTCTCTCCAAGTTGCACTGTGAATCGTGTTGGAAGAATGACCTAGTTAGGTTGAATGGTCCAAGTTCAAAAATCAAGGGAAATTATTATTCTATGCTTGAGAAGAATAGTCCAGAAAACCCATGGATAATTTTTAAATTTATGAGGGAAGATGCTCTTCCATATCTCACATATGTGAGTGGAAGAGTGGCCTAGATGATTCAATTCATATCATGAAATTGTTGATATAAGATGATATGATTGTTGTGGAGACTGTATGTCTCTGGACAATAGATGTATGCTATTGTGGTGGATGTGATCCACCGGTAGTGACTTTATGTCACTGGTAAGTAGTCATGTGCTACTAATATTGGTTGTGTACCATTGTATAGCATTTGTATACTACTATGAATAGACACAATTGTGTTCTATTGGATGGAATGTTTTTGATTGCCATAGAGACCATCGAGTTGGATAGTGATGATGGTGTTAGTGATTTGATGATGAGATAGCCTGTGTGGCTATGATGATGGTACCGATTGAATGGTCTTTTTGTACTCAAGACCATTTCCTTTAATACATCCCTATATAGGAGAGAGTGTTGATATTATGGTAGCTACAAGAGGTATTAACATCTACGTGTAACGTTTGACGAGACCAAAATATTCTCGGAAGTAAGAGAAACCCTAAAACATTGGATAATAACCCTAGAAGACTGTTGGCAGCCAATTCATTTTTTTAATTGCTCTTCAAAAAGATGCCTACACCCCTTGTCTCATAAATGACAAATCATCGTCGCATTGTGCAACTAGACATTTGTTTCATTTTTGCGACAATTGCAATTTGGGTTAGATTCAGTTTTCACAACTGAAAGTGTGAAAACACCTCTTTCATTGTTTGGACTATCGTCATCTTTTATTGATTTTTCCGAAAGACACTTGACCATTGGTTTATCACAAGACTGCAAAAGATTTTTTCAAACTTATGTCCTTTGGCCTACTCTTACCTTGATTGCGCATTTGGATCTGTTTGATTACTAAGCCATTGAGCATGAAGATTTACTGGTTACATTTGATTCTGTAAAGGTCATGATTGATTTTGGTCTTATATGATTTGATCCTTATTGCTATGAGCTCTTGACTCATTGATTATATGAGATTTTTGGTTGCAATGTTCTAAAAACTTTGAAATATAAACATTTGAATGTGCAACGAATGCATTGGTAAATTTATAAGGTCGATTTGAGAATAAAAACAATGGTTTGAGTTTCACAAAGGCGCATTGATTAATCTTTTGGATTTCAATTTTATAATCGATGTTCGGTGCATTGTTTTGTGAGTTGATATTACATTGAATGATCATAGTTTCAAACTATGCATTGGCATGATTGAACTGTACACTTGGCGCATGATTATAACACATGGTGTTGGTTCTATTTCGGATGGATGACACGTTGATATGGTTGTACACCTATTTGGTTGGCCGAAACATATGGTTTAAACGATTATGATTATGGATGGAATAACACTATACTCAGTCATTAATACACTGCATGGTGGTGCTAATCCCACCACCTTCGCACGCATGCAGTTAATCATTGCCTCTTTGAGCGCTGAAGCTGTTAAGCCCTATCATTTTTTCGACCCTGTGCATTGTTTTGTTCGGTTCAAACCCCACCATGCACAGAGGCCATGGCTCCTGTCGTAAGGGCCGAGCCCAATGGGTGCCAAGCTCTGTTAATGTTTGATGGTGCGTATAGCGACCTAGAAAATATCGAGTGGCTCGCTTTCATTAGGAAATTCGATGGTTATAACCACACTGTGGCTCGACAATTTGCGTTATCATTCGATGGTTGCCGAGCCAAAGTTGGAGATGTCCAGCTTGAAATCACTGAACAGTTTCTCAGCTTGGAAACCACCCTGCCTGTTACGGGACATAAGTGGTCGAAAAGTTGCAAGGTAGATGATGTCCCGTGGACATTACTATTCCAATCTCGCACAGTGAACTCCTGCGACAGAGGTTTGCCTGCAAAAATGTTGAAACCCCGCTGATATGATCTCCTGATGATTATCAAGCAATTCGTTACTTGTGAAGGCAGGTACGGGTTCATTTTCTTGTTTCACCTGTGTTTATTGATGGTTTTTATGGGTTTCGAACTCAGTATGCCCCACTATCTGCATAGAAGTCTTTTCAAAATGGCTAAAAGGTACAAGCGTAGACAAGCTGATACCAACCTCTTCCATTTGGGGTTGATTAAAATGATTTTGGTTTATGAATTGGGGTTACGTCGTGATTCTTGGCATGATTTTCTCAGCCGTAATGGCTTTGAAGAATCTAACCCTCCACAGGTTGATAAGCCCATGGTGACCGAAACCCAGCCTGTTCCCCCTGTGCCTTATAGCGTTTTTCTACCCAAACCTAAACCCGATTCACCTAAGAATTTGCCTATGGCTATGACTAAACAGGCCGAAGTTGCTAAGCCTACAACCAAAAAGACTAAAGCAAAGACTGGTGCTAATGCTAGAGGCAAGAAAAATGCAAGGTTAATTTCTCGCATGGCGAGGAATAAACTTAAATCGCCTGCCAAATCATAGCCTATCGTGGTCAGCGAAGACTCTGATTCAGACATTGAACGTTTTCTCGCCGAAGAGTATCCTTACTCCGAGGGCTTGTGTGGCAAACCTCCTTATGATTTTGTCAAGAATTTACCTCCTTGTCTGCGGGATAACCCTGAC
>SNQJ01S0173787.1:0-16602 GCA_010110895.2 Picea sitchensis | reverse complement strand
GCAATACAGGTGAACAATTGATCATTTTTTTTTATTTTCTTTTAAAACTAGAAATTTTATCATGGTTTAGAGATTTTAGATTTCATTTAAGAAATCATCTAGAGAATGGGGAAGCACTTAAAAGTGATTCCTTAAGAATATGGTGAGCATAAAAAGTCTAAGGATAATCGTAATTCCCAAAGATCTTGACACATTTCAGGGGTAATACTCTGACAAAGACCGTTCAGGATTTCATAGTACTCAACTGACTTACAAATCAATTATATGAGATGAACCTTAACATCAGAAATTGTTTGAACTATTTCAAATTGCTTTCAAAAACGTAAGTCTTGAAATGAATGATTCCTTCGACAATCTCTCTTTGATCAGAAATATAATTATTCAAAAAGACAGACAAGAAGAAGGTTCAATCAAAGAAAGCAAAAACAAACAAACATAATGTTGGCGGTTGTGTGAATGTCTCCAGTGTCGTATGATATCTTGATGGCACTTGACAACAAAGGAAAATTAAAGTGGTATAAGCTCAATATTGATCTCAATAGCAAAGTGAAAGGTATGGATTAAACAATCCAATGAGAAATTAGCCAGGACATAAACAATCGTCAATTACCCTGCATATTCATTTATTAACCATCAGCAATACAACGAGATCATAATTATACTTCTATACTACGTAAGAAAAACTAGATTCAACCATTAACTAAGAAATATAATTGCAATTTAATTCTAGAAAGAAAATTACATAAATTGAAAACTATGCTATATCTACTCTAACAATTCAAACTGCAATAAGAAAATGCTTAAAAACATAAATTAAAACATGACGTTAAAAAATTAAACTAACAACTACATTAATCAACAACTAGATAAGCCAATTCTACATAAAAATGAAATGAGCAAGCTATGATTAAAAACTGAAATTGATCATATCCATCCATCAAATCCTTGTCAAAGAAAGCTCAAATAAAATCTTTGTTCTATTCTAATTAAAACTTTTTTTTAAGCTTGATTCTAAAAACATAAATAAAGATGTAATCTAATATCTAATTACACATGGGGTTAGTCTAGGGATCTGTAGATCCGTTCCTAACTACAAGATTAATGCATGCTAACTCAATTCATCATACTAACCTGCAAAAGAGAGTCAAAGCAATTAAATTGCAACAACAAACTAATTAACATAATAAAAATGCATGTACATGAAAATAAAGAGAACAACTAAACTATGAAATGCATAAACAAACAAAAATACAGTTACCAGACTGTTGGTGGGCCCCCAACAAGTCGTGGTGACTTTCTAAAAGCACACCATGAACTCAGCAATTTGAATTCACCATGAAAACTTAAAAACACAGTTCTTGTATAACCTGGCAATGTAAAATGGCAAAACAGAGTAAAAACGTATTTCTACCTATCACACTGATGATTCTTCTACTTAACTTATGTTTGACCACCTCGATGGTATTTATAATGTTTACAGACTAAGTGGTCAACCACAGCAAGGTCGAACCACTTCTAAATTCGGCAATTTGCATTAAATGATGCCCTAATTGATCAAACAGAGCGAGCCAATAATTTCCCTCTTGAGGAACTAAAATTGATTTGTCAGGAGCTCATTAGTTGGAGGGGGCAAGCATGAACAAAACCCACTTTCCCGATTCGCCCATCACTAGCCGCTAATACCATAACCGCCAAGTCACCCTCCGTTTTTTTGCAATACGCAGTGCTGGACAAAGTGTCGGATCGGATACCGAAACGAGTATTGGAAGGAGTGTTGGACTGAGTGCAGGAAGTAGAAACGTGGTGCATTTTTTCCCTGTAACACCAAAAAAATGTGAATTATCTCTTGGTAATCATAAAACATGATGAATTATACCCAATAATGACATTAAACATGAATCACACGTACCTGGTGGATATCATACCATTTTAACATAAAATTCTTCAAAAAGCTCCTTCAAAATATGATAAACACATATGTACATGTGGAAAAAGTGTATAATAACCATCATAAAAGTGATCATATATGGGGCCCAACACATTGGATCTCTCGGGCATGGAAGATCCAGTCAAGCTATTGTAGTCACAGGATAATGGAGGTTTGATTATTCTATAGCTATGACTATGTTGCTTGCATCATATTTCAGTGTCTGAAAATTCAACCCAAGATTTCCCATCTTGAGTTTGAGTTTTTCCTCTCTGATTTGTTGGAAGGCCTGGTTCTCAGAGCAATCTCATTCACTCCTCTCACTAAGTCTTCCCTCTGCTCACCATTAAACTCAATTCAATGACTGAAGTTAATGTGGCCCTCACGTCCATGTGCATTTCCTGTCTAGTTATATGTTGAATATCATTCAGATTCTGAGTTTTTTCCATTGAACTCCATCCATATAAACCAACATCTACCATATAACTCTGATGGGTATCAGGCTTTCCTTTTCTGCAATCTGAAGGCAACTTCTGGTGCTAACACTTTCAAAATATTGAAATCCACCGACGCTGTCAGGATCAGCCATATCGTTCCTAATGCCTTTTTTTCAAGAACCTACCATTCTTCGTCCTTCATGGTCATCGACTTCTTTTCTATTCCACCCAATGATAGGGATAGATCCTTCTGATATAAATAATATTTCATCAGCATCTTCCATAACTGGTAGTTTTGGCCGTTAAATTTTTCGACTCTAAACTTTCCATCTTCCGTCATTGCTCCCACTCAAATCAAGAACCCTCTTTTCCTGCGAGTTACCTTTTGGTCTGATACCAATCATTAGAAAATAGGATCGTGAATCAATAAAATAAAACAAATGCGGAAATAAAACACAAAAGATACACAATACAATAGAGACACAGATATGTGTGGTTCACCCAGTATGGGCTACGTCCACCAGAGAAATTGTCAAGTCCTTCCTTTATTATTATCCAACAAATGAATGGATACAACCTCCAATAAACCCAATGTAACTTACTCTTCTTTCTCCCATAGTATCCTCTCTTAGAATACAATATTCGCAATAATACATAGTCGAAATGCATTTCCCTCATAAAAGAGGGTTGCCTTCTAGGGAAAAAAACCCTAACATGACTTCTACCGTCAAATCTACAACCTTATAATGAACGGTCTATATTTACAATGAAATTACAATATACATTTACAAGGCAATTTTTCCTTCGGGGGCTTCATCCTCGAACCCTCGTCGGGGGCCCACATGCCCCCCGGACCCCATAGAAAGGGTAACCCCCCTCTGCACTCCCCCACTTGGAGGAGTTTACATTCTTCCATGGTGTAAAGCCTTCATGGGGTATAAACACGACAAAAAATAAATACCTTTGAATCAGGAAGATAATAATGCCCCACAACCAACACTCAGAAGGTTCCAAAGGAGAGAACCAGAAGAATACCGAAATACTGAGCTCAGGAGGAAGCTTGGTGAGGTATTGGGTAGAAAGTGCAAAGGCTTGCTATAGAGGCTTGGTTGAATCTCATAGAATGAGCATGTGAAGAAGCTCAGTGTTGCATGAGAAAAAAGGAATGCCAGAGAGAGAGTGAAAATGGAAGCAACAAGAAAAGCACATGATCAAGAGATCATGAAAGTTTTTAACCATGGGAGTCTGATATAGGAGAAAAACCACCTCATGTCAAAATTGAAATTTTGAGACCTTCCAGAAGACAATGTAGCCATGAGGATGATATTTCCTTGGATTCAATCTAGTTTTTTAATTGTTTGTTAATGATATTCCAATTTCTATGACATTTTGGGGGGTCACAAATTTGCAAGTATAGCTCCTATAACCTTAATATTTGTTTAAACATTGATACCTTTCCAAGGGTGAAAACATGACCTTAATCAGAGCTTCTATGAAAAATGTATGTCTCCCACAAGTTAACTTACTTTATTGATCACCTTGGTATGAGTGGATACCACGTTATCCCCCATTACTCACACATGTGTACTTTCAAGAAGATTCTAGAAGGTCCAAAACCTTATCACTAATTGAGTGTTGAGGATCGAAAAACCCTAACCCTAGATGAGTATCAGGTTATGTTATACCAGGTCATTAGGAAGAGAAGGGGTTCCATTCTTTGTCATTCTATGTTAGAATAATAGGTGTTCTCATTTCATCGTAGAAAATATAGCAATAGTGTCACCCAACCATAGGCACAAATTCCACCCCCGAGCACCTTAACCTTGATAGATAGAATAATTCTGGACGAAAACCCTAGAACCAATAGCCAACCAAGGTAGAATACCTCTCTCCAAATCTAACACAACAAGTAGAAATTCCAAACCATAACCATCCAGAAAGTCCAACCATAACCAAAGACCAAGTCACTACTATAGTAGCTACAACTCTCCCCCAGTCATGCCCACCACTTGTCCTTATGCAGTTGTGAGAGTGAGTGAGTGAAAATGAGCTATATCACCCTCTATTTATACTACTCCAAATCACTTAACTAGGATGAATTCTCTTCCTAGAGGCTAATAACTCAATATTAATTATTCTCTTGAGCCGACTTGTCTTTGTTGACGGGCGAAATTGACTGTCTGTCAACTGGGAGAGTGGAACCGGTCCGGGGTTGTCTAAATAACCCAAGCCGTTTGGAATGGACCACCCTGACGAGTTAAACGGATCCGTTAGCTGCTCTAAGGTCTTCTATGAAAACCAAAGAGAGAATTGATCTGAGCTAAGTAATCTATAGGAAACTAGAAACTAATAAAACAAAGAAAAAGAACTAAAACTAATAAAAGAAGCTAAACTAATAAAACAAACTAAACTGATAAAACAAACTAAACTAAATACACTAATCTAACTATAAACTACTAACTATTATATATACAAGATACTAATTATCAACTATCTAATTACTAATTTAATTACAGTTTATTCACAAATATAATAATTATCAACTATCTAATTACTAAATTAATTACAGTTTATTCACAAAAATATACATCAGATAGCTACCTATGATTTGAAATAAAACCTCCTGCGGAAATCGAGCAAGTTTGTTGTCCCAAACAACTAAGATAACTCTTTTAATTTTGTGATTTATGAACAAGAAAGTAAACTAACTGGAATTAAATGATCTTAATATATTAATTTAACTTAAAACTAACTATCATACCAAGGCATAAATGACAAAACTCGAATGTCTGTCATTGCATGGAACTTCTCCTGAGTTGTTCCTGAGGAGGGAAATCCACACTACATCCGTGATGTTTTCGTGAACGGACGCCTATGCTTCTCCCTTGGAGCATTTTACAGACAAGCAAGACATAAAAAGAAAATCATAACACCCTCTCGAGATAAAATCTCTGCAAAAGGGAAACTTATTGTGCAGAAAACTTATATACCAATTCAATCTATGAAGAAGATGAAAGCTATCATTCATAAATGAATCAACAATAATTGTTATGTCTTTTATCGATTTAGAAGAAAAAAGATATAGATAATTAAGAATAGAATTATATCATTTGAATCTCTGATTTAGATGGCAAAGTAATACTAAACCATAAAATAAAGTGATATACAAACTTGAAACACAATGTTGATAAATTGAAAAGCAAAAGCTATGGACAAAACACTCAATTTCACTTCCAGCCTCTATCGTATCTCTATATATCCTTTTTCTCCCACAATTGAGGATGATTATTATTACAAACCATAGGTTTATATAAGCTACTCACAAGGATGTTTTACCTTGTAATAATAGGCAAATTGTTTTACATAACTGGGAAAATCCAAAATCTTCTAAACTCAATAAATAAAATGCAAGTAAAATCCTTAAAATATCTTCCAACTGCTCCTCACAATCATTACAAATTCGAATTTGCCTGTAATAGAACACAAAGATCAAATTAGAAGGGATGTTTTATTAGGGAAAAATAATAAAATTTGATTCTGTTAGATTTAGCTACAGACCAGTCTGACTCAGAAGCAGTCAAAATAGCAAACAGGACTAGATATAATCAAATAGAATCAAATCCAAACTAATTACTAATGATTCAATTATTCTATCTTTAAATTAAACTAAATCAAAAAACTAATGCACCGTATGTGGCAAGACGTTTCCGTTTTCCAATCGATATAAAATCAAATCAAATCTTAACAAGATCGGTTTGCAAATGCAATCAATGGTAAACTCAAATCGTAAGAGATACAAAACAATCATTATTGATTTGGATAAGATTCATATCGTTTAATCCATTGCCAATATAGAAAGTCATCACGATTTCATGCATAACTATATCCATAGAATCCAACCATGTCTGCTATCGAAGTTTCAAACAAGCTCATGTGCATGACCGAAAATAAATGGTTGTAACTATCATCAATTAATTATAATCATAATGTACAGATCGATATCACTTAGTTAAAAGCACGGTATGTAAATAGATTCCTTTGTAATTGGATGAAATCACACTCCATGAATATCAACTCAAAATCTTCATGTTTGATCACCACACAAATAATAGACAGAGGTGCGATAAAATCGATATAATTCATGAACTGGGCAATAATCAACACAAATCTTTACCGAGTTAATTATAGAAACAATATCAAAACCTCAACATAATCCAATTCAAAACACAATGAGAATCGAATAAGTTGCAATTGGTTATGTATCAACGAAAAAGTATCAGATCTGGTTGAAAGACAAAAAATAGTTAACCTATCGACATCAATCAGCTTTTACCTTCATAACTAATCTAACCATACATCATCAGATCCAAAATAGAAATACCAACAATGCCTATTTTCATCAATTATTAACAACTTGTCTGATTAATGTGAGCATCAACTAAATTTGAACACTATATCTATCTCTAATAGATCCGAACGAATCAAACCAAATCCAATCAATCTTTAAACTATAATTAAAACGGATTTATCACCACAAAATTACATATACATGCTTATATAATCGTATCGTGAAATATGTACAATGAAGTGGTAATAAATGGAGTGAAAGTATACCATCTATTTGTCGAGACTATGTCATCTTGAATTGACAAATGGTTGCAGCGCATCGACATTTTGAACAGATTGAAATCAAGAGTTCACGTTTCGTCGCCATGTAACTCTTTGCATCACGCTGAGCTTTGCTAATTGGTTTTCCAATTCGTGGATTTTGGATTGCAACCTGGGACATCCAAGTAGTATCTCACAACCCGCACTGACCACAAGGTGGAGCAACAACTTGAAAAGAAGGGGGTTTTGACGATTCCACAAGGGTTTCATGGAACGGCTCAATACCAAGAAAGTCAGGGTTACCCCGCAGACAAGGAGGTAAATTATCGACAAAATCATAAGGAGGTTTTCCACATAAGCCTTCTGAGTAAGGATACTCTTCGGAGAGAAAACGTTCAATATCTGAATAAGAATCTTCACTGACCATGATAAGATCCGAGTTGATAGGGGGTCTCGGTTTATCTCTGGCCATGCGAGAGATTAACCAAGAATTCTTCTTACCTTTAGAGTTGGAATTAGGTCTGGTCTTGGGATTTTTATCCACAGGTTTAACATTCTCCACATATGTGGTCACAGAATCGGGTAGAACAATAGGTGGCTTGGGTATAGGTTTGGGTAGCAAAATGCTATAAGGCACAGAACAGTCGGTTTCAATACCATGGGCTTATCAACTGCGGAGTGGGTTAGATTCTCAGAAGCCATTACTACCGAAAATCAGTCAAGAATCACGACGCGAATCCCAACTTTGCCATAAACCAAAATCATTTTAATCAACCCCTAATGGAAGAGGCTGGTATCATCTTGGCTACGCTTGTACCTTTAGCCATTTTGAAAAGACTCATATGCAGATAGTGGGGCATACCGAGTTCAAACCCAAAAGCCATCAATAAACACAGAAAACAAGAAAATGAACCTGCATTCGCTTCACAAGTAACGAATCATTTGATAATCATCAGAGATCATACCACAAATGGGTTTCATTGGCAAACTGGCCGCAGGAGTTCACCGTACAGATTGGAACAAAGAATACCGTCCACTTAGACATCATCTACCTTGCAACTTTTCACCACTGGGCCCTGCATCAGTAAGCCGGTTGCTGCTCGAACCTACCATGATTCTGTTGATATTCTTCAACTTTGGCTCAGCTTGTACCTACTCCACGATAGTACGCAAATTGCCGAAATACGCTAGGGTTATAACCATCAGCTTCTAATGAGTTTGTTTCACCCGAGATTTTCTGTGTCGCCATATCGCACCATCAAACATTAATGTGATCTTGGCACTCCATTGGCTCCGCCCTTTACGACAGATTACGTATTCTATGGTTGGTGGGGTTTGAACTAACAAAACAATGCATTGTGGTCTAAAACGACAGGGCTTAATGTTTCAAATACTTAACGAGGCAAGGATTGATTGCATTCGTGCGAAGGCGGTGGGATTACCACTGCCATGCTGCAAAGCAGTATTAATGACTGAGTACGGTTGTTCCATCCATAATCATAATCGCTTAAACCATATGTATCGACCAACAAAATAGGTGTACAATCATATCAACGTTCCATTCACCGGAAACAGAACCAACACTACATGTTATAATCATGCCATGTAAGGCCTAATCAGCTAATGCATAGTTTGAAACTAAGGATCATTCAATGTAATATCAACTCACAAAACAATGCACCGAACATCGACTATAAGTAAAATTGAAATCCAAAGATTAATCAATGCACCTTTTTGAAACTCAAACCATTGTTTTTTCTCAAATCGTCCTTATAAATTTACTAATGCATTCGTTGCATATCTAAATGTTTATATTTAAAGTTTTAGAACATTGCAACCAAAAATATCATATAATCAATGAGTCAAGAGCCCAGAGCAATAAGGATCAAAGCATATAAGAGCAAAATCAATCATAACCTTACGTAATCAAATGTAAATCAAAGAACTTTCATGCTCAAAGGCTTTAGTAATCAAACAGATCCAAATGCTAATCATGTAAGAGTAGGCCAAAGGAAATAAGTTTGAAAAAATCTTTTGCAAATATGATAAAACTAATGGTCAAGTGTCTTTCGAAAAATCAATAAAAGACTAATTTATAGTCCAAATAATGAGTGTTTTCACACTTTCAAGGAAACCTAATCTAAAACAAAATTGCAATTGTCACAAAAATGAAACAAATGTCTAGGTTAGCATTAAATGCGAATGTGATGGATTTGTCGCTTATGAGGATAAGTAAGTAGGCATCTTTTAAGAGCAATTAAAAATGACTATCACAAATGCAATGTTACATCACCGAGAAGAAGCTATCTCCGGTCAAAAGAAATGAATTCGTGATCAGACAAAGAAGAAAATCGACTTGAAACAACTAAGAATCGCATTTCACATCATCATCTACTATCTTTTCCAACAATGTTTCAAAATAATATGCACACTAATAACAGTCTTAAAGATCAGTAGGTCATGATTTTTATGATAAAAATCTTCAATATTGTTGGTATGGCCACTAATTTCAAATAGGCGTCTATAGCCTCGACATGGTTTCCATTTAACCCACTGGGACGTCTTTATCCTCTCGGCCAAGAAGTTCTAGATTAGAGCAAAGGACTTTTAAAGAGGTTTCTTATAATTCTACAGATTTTCATTTACCCGACATTGCTTCACGCTGTACAGGCCCGTCAGCATCTCCAATGGAAGTTGTTCGGAAGGCCATGTTTGTATTTACCTGATCGCTAACTTTTAATTCATAGTTTCCCCAGCAGGTTTACAAACACACCTACAAATTTTATTAATATTTTTATTTATTTTTTTTCTTTATAGATAGCTGAGTAATACTTCTCTCGAAAATCTTGGATATTTTCTCGGTTTTTCACTCATCGATTTTTTTTTTTTTTTTTAAATATCACCCTTATTCATCTCCTGAAATGTTTTATTTCTAAACACCATTTCTTGACAGGGAGACATCCTTTTGAGTTTTTCCTTTGCTAAAAGGGATACCAGAAAAAGATAAAGATGATCACAAATAAACTTTACTTAGAGATTGAAATTAGTAACTTCTTTCAAATAACATTTTCTAATATCATTTTCAGAAATATAAATCACTGATAAGCTCAGATAATCTTCTTCAAAAGTTATTTCAAATAACCTCCCCAGGGCCCTTTTTATATGAGAAAAAATATATTTTTTTAAAAAAAAAAAAAAAAAAAAAAAAAAACAAAATCATAAAACGAAAACAAAGGCAAAAATAATAAAACAAAGGAAATATTTATACAGAACATACAAAGATAAAAATAAGCAGCATATTTTCGTGGTTTGGTCATTCCACCGCAGGTGTCAAGTCATTTCTTCAAGACTGGGTAGTTTAAAGGAACTAGGGACTCCAACTTTTCAAGAATCAAAATGGCCTGCCACAAATTTGAAATTTAGTGTTCAATTCCTTCCCTTCGTGGTTTGTCCCACTTAAGACGAGATCACCAACTTCAAAATTTTGAAGTAGAATTAGAATCGAACTAGATTTTAACTGGGCTTGTTGATGTTGATCCAATTTATGCTTGGCTTGGGTTCTTATCTCTTCTAACTTCATCAAAGCATTAATACGACTTTCTTAAGGGGGACACTCTTCTTGAACTTTGTGACAATTGGAGCCAAGGAAGAAGAATATGAGGTGGAAATGGCTTCTTCCGCCATAAACGAAAAAGTGAGAGTTACTCAACAGCCTTTGGGTGTTACCCTATCATCCCACAAAGAGTGCCGCTAGCAAGCAGCGCTCTTGGTGGAGCTCTTTCACCACTGCCTTTGATAATCTTGATCAAGTTCTTGTTGGTTGATTCAAGCAGTCGCTACTCCTCGGGGTAGTAACTGCATTACTTATCTTTATCTCTTCTATGAGAACCTTACTCATTTCAAGAGGAGGAAAGGCATGGCGTTATCAAAGACCTAGACAATCGTATGCCAAACGTAATGATATGCGAAAGTAAGAAAGGCAATCACCAAGTGTTAATAAATTTTGAAGGCTTCTGCACTCCATCGAGTAAAGTAATCAAATATCGCCACAATATACTCTGCGGTGTTGCTGTGAGGATGGAGGGTTAATAGACCAATGATATCAAGGCCCCTAATAGTCGAAGGGGAATTGACTCAGACGCAAGCTGTGTGGGTTGAGCTCTTGCAACGCTCATTACTCTCTCGGTCAAATGATACATTTTCGCACAAGGCGCATGCCTCTAAAAGTAAGTGTTGGCCAAGAATAACCGGGCTCTTAAGACTTTTATGAGCAGTGGGTATCAGCCACCAAAATGACGCCACTGCCTTTCTCCTCGCAGATGCAACTCAAGCCGATTTCCGCTTCATCTTTCTCAAGACAACACATCAATATGCCATCAAAATTCCGAATTTAAACAATATACCATTTATTAGATGAAAGGAGGCGGACTTAGTCTCAAATCTCTTCTCTTAAGGTGGTCCAGATGATGGGGTGTTGATCCATGTTGAATATAGTCTAATATCGCCATACCAAGGACTTACGAGGTTTTGAGGACAACAAATCATACTCGGATCATGTTGTTCTAGGTCCGACGTGTCACTAACTTCCTGTTATTTAGCTCTCAATCAACTACCAATTTATTAACCCTTTGGCCTCCTCAATGACCGAAATGGGACATTAAGTCATACTCGGCATGAGGTGACCCAGTTGGGTCTTTTCTCTCCTAACTCTTTTTCACTAACAAGTTCCTAACCGCATGTAGGGGATAATGACCTTCGTTCTTGATTTCAAAAGATAAGATTGGAAATACTTAACTTCCTTAAAGACAGCGTAAGATCGTCAGATCGACAAATGGGTAGTTAAGTTCTACACCTCCTTATGAAAGCAAGAGTCTATAAATACATGGGTACTCTGCTGTTCTCGGCATTCTTTGAGTTAGAATCCTGCCAAGTAGGAAACCATCGAGAAAAAGTATAGAGTGTAAAGTCTTGAGAAATTAGGGCCCAAGGAGAGACGGAGCATCAATTATGGCCTCTTTATATCGCTAAAAGCTTGGTTTTCAGCTTGTCCCTCAAAGGATATTGGGCATGTGCCCTTCTTAATCGTGTCTGGAGAGGTCTCACCATTTCTGAGAAACTAGGAACAAACCTTCTAACAAAATTAAATCTTGCCCAAAAAGGACTACATAGATTTTTTGGAGGTAGGTGGGGAAGTTTAGCAATGACTCTTAGTCCTCTTGGGGTCCATAATCATTCCATCACTAGACACAATGAATCCTAGTAATTTCCCATGTTCTACTGCAGGAAAGATGGACTTTAGGGTTCAAGGAGATGCCTAATTTACGACATAGCAGCGGTAACGGCTCAGGAGGTGAGCTTAGATGATCGCTCTTTGTTTTTAGAATAAATCTGCTACATCATCTAGGTAGATTCATTGCAGAGTGATTGATCAAGCCTTGAAAAGAAATATCCATTGCTCTCCTCAAAAGGTAGCACCGCATTAATCAATCCAAAGGCATTTTGCTATGTTACAAGGGTACCTACTGTGGTACGCAAGGTAGTTTTCAACTGGTCTGGCCGAGACATTAAGACTTGGTTGTATCCAGAAACCATCTAGTAAAGATAGTTTCTGAACCGACACTTGTTGTGCTATCCGCTCCATGGGAGGGATATGATAATTATCTTTGTCAGATGCTTGGTTGTGGTTTCATAAATCGACACAAAGCCTAATTTCCTCATTTTTCTTCCGATCGACGACGCTTGGATACCCACTCCAGTGTCTACAGAAAGATTATTTTAGCACTTACGAGTTTATTCAATTCTTTTGTAATGCACGGTTCTAGCTTCTTGAGATGCATTTTTCTCACCGCTGAAAGGAAAGGTTTAAATTTTACTAGATGACATGTTGTATAATATTGTGATCAAATGTCTTAAGATCTTCAAGTCCAAGAAGACATCCCTAAATTATTTAAATAATTTAACAAAAGCGCCTTTTTCTTGTCTAGAACATATCCTGCTTCAAGTTGATACATTGAGGGTTTTCATTGGTTCCTAAATTGACTTTTTCAGAAGTTACTCTGAGGAACTATTGGTTTTACAATTCGACCGCTTTTTAAATTTATCTTCAAAATCATAAAACTTTTCAATCTAGCAACATTCAGTAAGGAATTTACCATGTCCGAGAGATCTTCAGGAGATTTCGGATTAGGTGTTACCGTAAAGTCATGCAAGTTTTCATCATGTGTTTGTTCATCTATCATGCTTTGGAAGGTTTCTTCCATGTGCGTAGTTGTCGATCCGCCGATCATCGTTAAATACTTCCAGTCAGGATATATTGTCCGGAATGATGTATTTCCGAATAATAGCTCAGTGGAGAATGCTTCGAGATAGGCCTTCAAGTAGAAGAAGTCGAGGCAACATTAGCAAGTAGATCCGGCTTCTATTATTAGATCTAGGAATGAATTGAGAATAGTGCCAGTAAAATTTGTTTATTAAACTCCTATACTCGGGATCGATAACATTTGAGATGGTAAGACACAATGTATAGAATTTCAATTGCCTAACCACTATCCTCGAAGTCACACATAACTTAGATTTGAATGTGCATGTCTAAGGCTCTTTCCGACTCCTTTGTAATAAAGCCAGTATTCTGCAGAATACATATATACATTCAAATTCTAAAACACAAGCCAATAATGTTTTATTACCTCGCCGATCAATAATGATGCATCCTGCTCCATCTCCTTCTTTAGACTTGGCACCGTTGAAATACAAAGACCAGATTTGATTTCCATCACGTTCATAGGATTGTTGGATAGAAGCTATTGGTTGTGTATATGCTAAGATCTCGGACTGTTGTTCTCGATTGTTGATAGGTGAAATTTCAGCCATGAAATTTTTGAAGTAGGTATCCATCCCTTGGACTTCATATGAACTGAAATGTGAGATGTATGGTTCATTGGATCATTCAAGTCCTGCTAATATGAACTTGAGGTACCACGATTCAATTCCCCGATCTTGTTGGCTTGTCGCTTTCTAGGAGCCATAAAATGAGACTCAAATTCAGTTATGGCAACTGTAGTCAGCTTTCCCACCAAATTCTTAAAAATATACCATACACTTCTAGAATATCTACCACAATTATATTAATAACTTGATCGAACTTTTGTGGTTAGACGATAATATAACTAATACATTTTAACTCTTCCATAACTTTTGAATATCATCCTGCTCTCGATCAAGCTGTATGATTTTCATGGAAGATGGCTCTTTACTCTCAAAGATTAATCTTTGGCATCGACTGTGCACAATGCTTTGACGATGCTCCTAAGTCAACCATACAAATATGCACATTTGAAGATTTCGAAAAAGTTAAAAGAAAAGGAGGAAGATTTCACAGTACTTAGAGTTGTAGCTCGAGGTTTCTTACTCGCATTCTCAAAGACTACTTTATCTGAATTATATACACTATTTACATTGTTATTTACCATTTACATGAAAGTTACATGTGAAGCATTTCTTTGTCTTGAGGATCGTGGATTGTTTTATGAGGTCTCTTCAGAACTCTCTTGTTTTGCACATCCCATATCAGCTTGAATTACGATTCTTGGCATATTGTCCTCCAAATATTTTGGCAACATTTTTGTTACAAAATGGAAATTTCAACAACTCATAAATAGAAGAAATGTTATCTTAATTCTCTTAAGATCTTCAACAACATCAAAATCTAATCTAGGGCTAGCATTACTCTTAGCTCTACTTCATTTAGGAGGCTTGGAGGTAAAGCTGTAGTGTTCTAGGAGGTTTATTCACTGGCCTTTCTCCTGTATTATAAGGGCACACCAAAGCAGCTTGAAGATCCTATCTCCAGAGGTGGCCAAAGATATTTTGGAGAAGACTCTTCTTCATGGGTTGTTCTCACGTTGTTTCCTGCTCAACTTCCTCTTGAGGGATGTCAGGAGGGATCAAGTCATCTTGGGCTCCTAGAATTGTCTGTAGTGCGCATTGCAAACTTTCTAGGTTCAAGCCTTCAGGGTTTGGATTAGGCCGGTTTTGGGAAAAAGGATTTCGGAAAGGAGGTTTGTAGGGTCCTTTTCTCGAAGAAGCTTCTTCAGTCGACCTTTTTAAGTCTACGACTTGATTAGATAACTTTTGTACAACTTTGGTTAAATTTTCCAAATCAGAGTTTTCGGATTGTGTCTTGTTTTGTGTAGGTATGGGAAGAATTTCAATCTTTTTCTTGGAAGAAGAAACAGTCTCATTTTCGTTGCTAGAAGGATCCCTAATACTAAGAATGTCTTTTTCAATTTTAGTAGCCTCTTCAAAGGCTTCTAACAACGTGGCCTTTTTGGATCTTTTCACCCAAATAGCTATACTTTGATGTAAAGCTTTAGTGTAGTAAGCTATTACAAGACTCTCAACAAGCATAGAGTCTGCAGGGATTCTATTCTTAAGTGTTAAAAATATTTGATTAAAATATTTAACCTTTTCTTTTGCATTCATTTTTAAGTTTGAAAGATCCATGACTAAGACTTCAGGAGGTTTTCCATCTCCAATTTTTTCCAAAAAGAATGACTCAAATTTTTCCCATGACACTATAGTGTGAGGCTGCTGGGCAAAATACCAAGTGGATGCATTACCCTCAAAGGTGTAAGGGAACAACCTACATACAACATCTTCATGTTCTACGTTACGGAGTCTGATGGCTAACATAATTTTTTTGATATGATCTTCAGCTATCTGTTTTGAATCGGGATCAAACTTAGGAAGCCATTTCTCCGGGTGCTTAGGTAAAGGATGTTGGTCTCCAGGTGCAGCTACAGCATCCTGGTCCAACCAAGGTCTAGCAGGATTGTTATGATTTTCCATTGGGGTAGTGGGTGTAGAAGGATGAGAAGGTGATTTACCTTCGTCATAAGAGGAATTTCCTCCAGAAGAAGAAGGAGATGAGGGAGGTGGTGAAGGAGGTATCCCAGATCCTCCTACAGCAGGATTTGTGTTTGGATCTGTAGGATTCACTGTAAGGTCTATGTCACCTAATTGTTCTCTGACTTCGGAGAAGTCTAAAGGTTGACCCCACGGGCGATTTGGTTGCCTAAGACTAGCAAAGGCTTTATGTGATTTAATAAGAGATTGTCTAAATATTTCTTGTATATCACTGCCTGTAGGATTAGGGGTTGCTGGCTCAACTGTGATCTGAGGATCTTCGGTTGAAGTAGTTGTTGTTCGAGGGGGAATACTATTGAATGAATGGGTTCTAGTCATTATAGGGGAGCGATTAGGGGGGGGAGGAGTCTTGCGACCACCTCATTCCATCAATTTAGTTAGGCCCTCCTTCTAGCACCATTTGTTGATTGGCGAAATTGACCGTCCTTCAACTGGGAGAGTGGAACCGGTCTGGGGTTGTCTAAATAACCCAAGCCGTTTGGAATGGACCACCCTGATGAGTTTAACGGCTCCGTTGGCCGCTCTAAGGTCTTCTATGAAAACCAAAGAGAGAATTTATCTTAGCTAAGTAATCTAAAGGAAACTAGAAACTAATAAAACAAAGAAAAAGAACTAAAACTAATAAAACAAACTAAACTAATAAAACAAACTAAACTGATAAAACAAACTAAACTAAATACACTAATCTAACTATAAACTACTAAC
>SNQJ01S0173786.1:0-20342 GCA_010110895.2 Picea sitchensis | reverse complement strand
CCTTCATGGGGGCATTGGCGATTGGATCAACTATCGGATATTCCAAAGTGGAAGTCTGGGGATGTTGTGGATTTGGTTGTGCCATTTGATCGAAAATATGCCATAAATCTTTAGGGATTTCTTGATCCAGATATTTTATTTGAATTGATTGGTTATCTGATCCTCTAGGGGATTTGATTGCACTCCCTTTATCTAGGATTTTGGGTATGCCTTCTTCTTTCACAGGAGATTATGGATCAGGTGGTGGTCATGTCTTAGTTATCCCACTATTTTCTCCTTCTCCTTCCTTTAGTTTACAAGAGTTTCCCTCTCCTAAAGGGTTGAGGGGTGGAAGATCTGTGCTCTGAAAGTTTAGCTCGGTCCCTTCAATTTTGCTATGAATCTCAGCGTGGGTTGTAGTTGGTGAAGTTGCCATCTGAGGGATTCAGGTAGATCTTTTTCTAGGTCCAACCAAAGCTTGAGATTCTACTTTTCGAATGATGTCGTTTATGAAAGTGCTTCTTCCAGGGAGCACCGAGCCCTAGGCTTTGGTAATTTTTGGTGGAGGTTTTGGTTTTTAAGGATCTTTCTTCTTATCCATACACACTTCACACAACAAAATGGAAAAATCAAAAAAAGGAAAAAAACACCTATACAACCTCTTAATGTGTCAGCTGGAGGTAGGCATTGGTATAAGCATCTTACTTATTTCCTGCGTAGGTTCTTACCTTCCATCTTCAATACCTCATCCTCCAGAAGCACAATCTATGCTACCTTTAACATTCTTCCCTGGCAACGGCGCCAAAATGTTGGGCTCTAAAGATGTCTAAAAAAAACCTTAGTTTAACATTAATTTATCAACCCGAGGATTCATCTTTTATCTCAAAGAATATCAGCAAAGTCTATGCAGATACCTCATAGAGGCTAAAATCGTGTAGTGAAAGAAAATATGAGTTCATCAACAATCAAGTTCGTCAAACATTCATTAAAGATTCTAAGGATTGAAATCTAAAGTTGTGCAAAAGGAAAGGAACTAGCTAATCTATTGAATTCATTTTAAGAGCAGTAATTGAATCTAAATAAAGACTTGTAGAAATGACTATCATTATGAATCAAATTGTTGAAAAGAAAAAGACGAATTACTCTATCTATGGAAAGGAACAGAGACTGTAATCTAACTGAAAAGAGACAACAATTGTATTTCTATGGAAAGGAGCAACAACAATATTCTAGCGGAAAGGAACAGAAAATGTAAACTAAGTAAAAGGAACAACAAATGTAACCTAAGTAAAAGGAACAGCAAATGTAACCTAAGTAAAAGGAAGAGAAAATGTGAACTTATGAGGAACCGTCACGCATCAAATCTCAGTAATAGGAATTGGAACAGCAATCATTTAATGCTTCAGGGAATATCTATTTCTTGCAATTGACATGAAATCATCAACACACTTATGCGTTTGTTAACTACTATAAAAGAGAATCGAAACACAAAACAGAATTTCAACTGATACAATTACAGGTCGAACAGTAGCTCCTTCAGACTGGGCCCTCGGTCCTTAGAAGCACTGCTATTTGAAACTCAGTATACAAAAATGGTAAAACCGCTCGAGGGTTCTATTGATTTCATAGCTGGTACAACATTTTACAAAAACTGCTAACGCATAGCAATTCTGTATTCTCAATTCTTGAGTGCAATTCTTATTTTTTCTTCAATATCTATTTACCCCTTATATGTTACAATAATCTGGGTAAATTAAGCTATCCTGAGGATCGAGAGATCCTCAGGATTACTTTACTATTACAATAAGTAACTCGGTTATCTTTAAAATTGCTTTGCGCCATAAAGTCTTCAACCTCCAATAGCTTGCGCATCTTCAAGATTCCCCTTGCTATCTTGGATTTGACAATATTTAACCAATCCTGCAATAAAACCAGGCAATTCCAATCATATTTAGGATCTATGTAATCTAATCTCCAACAATAACGCTAAAGAGTATATTATTCATTGTTTGTCCTATTTGCTTCTAAATAACCGAAAAGTCAATCAAGATGATATCATGAAATGTGGGAAAAAGGAAGATATTTATACATTTTTCATAACCTAACAAATATCATAATCCATATAGCCTTCACATATAACCCTTACTAGTATAATTCAATCTGTGTGAATGGATTTACTTGGAGTCGAACATAGAAACAAACCATTGGATTATCAATCAATAATGTAAATCATTAACCAATGTGAGATGACCCACCATTAATGTCTATGGGCATCAAGGTACAAAGGTACATTCTAGTTGGTGTGAATGGATGTGTTGGAGTCGAACACCTATAGAATCCATCAGTCAAGGGACATTGATGTATTCCCTAGATGATAGCAAGAGAACCTGCCATTAAGGCATGCAAGCCTCAAGGTACTTATAAACATCTCTAATCTTGATCCCATATGATGTGTTGGAGTCGATAGGATGAGACTTGTCGGAAAGTGGGCCTTAAGGAATCCCACATTATCTGACATTAGCATAAAACAAAATTTATTTTAAGAACCATAAAACTTGAACCAGCATTAACTCATTGAACTTTATTGAGAGTTTTGTCTGATAGTTGCCTGGTTTTCAAGAAAAACTCATGTCTAGTTGTGCTAGTAAACTAATTTTCACAACTGGATTGTAGATTTTAACCTTGTACGATATTTTACTACAAACAGATTTGCAATAAAAGAATAGAAAAAATACAATAGAAAATACACACATTATTCAGATATTTTTCTCCTGGAAACCCAAACCGGGAAAACCAACATATTATGTATTCATGCATAGTGATACATTGTTTACAATATGGTCTAAACCTAGGGGTGATTAGTTTTCAATAATTGTTTGATCATGTCACTCCTCCAAAGGGTTAGTTATTGATCATTTTATTTGAGCGGATTACAATTAAAGGTATAGTTGAAGTCTTTATAGATTTGAATCCAAATTGAATTAAAGCCTCTTTTAGCTTCCTTATGTGTTATATGTCATGCTTGCATTTACTGATATATGTGCGGAAATTCATGAAAAGTAACATAAGAACAAAACACATAAGATATATGACACTTCCCTTGATAACGAAGTTCACCTAATGTGGGATACATCTCTGGGTCTTGCTCCAAATCTTGACCACTTTATTCTCCTCGTTGTAATGATGTCTCTCCTTTACAAGTTGTAAGGCCAAAGTCCCTTTTCGGTGATGGCTACAAGAGATTTTAATGTGATCAGGAATGTTTACAAGCTTCACAAGTTCTCATGCTCATGAGGCATCCATGATGCTAACATGGACATCATTCCCACATACTCAGTACATAAAAAGAGGAAGAATAAGAAATGACCCCCATCATCATGGAGTCATAGAATGCCTTAGATTTGTTGCTCAAATCCAAGCATATATGYAGCCCATACAAAGATCYTGAAACTACGAGATTAATGACTGCTTCGTTGGCTACTTATCATCCAAGTGCCACAAATTCTCTTTCACATGTAGTTGATTTGTTTATGTGTAAGAAGAGAAGAAAGAAGGAATAAGTTGATCGTGTTTCCTTACTACAGCCTCTCCATGCTCCTTCAGACCTGTATCAAGCATACTATGTTGTAACATTCAATGAGAAAACAACATAATAAAAATCATGCTTACATTGTCTCTTCCAGAATTTATCATGTTGATCGTAGACTCTGATGTTGAAACAGACATCGCCATTGGATTCACATCGTCGAATAGCATAAATTTGACTATCAAATCATCCCCATCGGACACTGTCGACTTCAGGCCTCCTCTAGACCTCTGCCTCGATCCATGTGCAACTCTACAATTAATTCATTAGACTACATCAAAAACCATGTTGTCGTACGGCCTGGTATGGACTAGGCACATGCTCCTCTCTCCATGCATTTGCAGAAATAACCTTTTAATAAAATAGTTGGGTGGAGTTTACCAACAAAGGTCGTTGGCCTAATGGTTGGCGGATGGCTATTTTAAAGTTGTGGTTGGGGAGGTCCCGAGGTCAAACCTGTGAGCCTCCCTTTTTGGCGTGTTGTTCCAACCTTCTTACCAACTTTGGAGTCCGCCAGATTTGGTGGAGTATGTCGGGTTTGGTGGAACCGGCTATGGTGGAACTGCTGCCAAGTCTAGCGAATTTATTGGGATTGTCACTAGTTTGTGGGGCCTTGCTAAATTTGGAAAAAAGGGTTGGTCGTTTGGGAAACCCCTTTTTAAATTGGAAATTCATTTGAGGTACAATCACCTACATACGTGTCCCTGTCATGTGTCATCTGGATAATGGCCCATGTGTCAGTATGCGAGAGGAAAACATGGTTGCTCCTGGGTGGTGCCATGTGGCATCACCTAGGGATTCCATGTGTCACATTTTTATTGGCCCATTTGGCGGCCCAAAGTGCCAAATCAGCATGCCACATGGCACGCTGTCATTGGGCCACGTCATCATGGTGATGTCAGTGCAACTGTGTCTGCCACATCTTGTATTGATGCCACGTCCAGTACGGATTCCATGTGGTTGTACATATGCCACGTGGTTGTATGAACTACCACGTGGAAATTTCTCATTGGTCCACATGTTGACCTGAAAATGTCGAAAATGAGTGACACGTGGCAACCTCTGGTGTTTCCTTGTCATCATGTTGATGTCATCAGGACACCTATCGCTCTCTGACTGTGCCACATAATATGTACGGACGTTGACATCATCTGTACTGATGTTGACATCAGCAGTATGGATGTTGACTCATCCTCGTTGATTGGGCTAGGTTGACCAAAACTTTGACCGTGAATATCTTTCGATCTGTAACTATGTTTAACTAACTGTTTACGCCATAGGAAATCTTCTGAAGCACTCTTCACGATGATGTCAATTTTGTTGATTTTTTAGGACTTTGAATTTTTTCCCTTTCTCATTTGTCAAGGCCATTCTGAACCTCTTGGGACACTTCTGAAACTTCTAAGATGTTCTCTAGATCCTCCTGGATCATAATACAATATACATATAGGAGTCAGCGACATCCAAAACCCTAACCCAATGACCTAGATTAGTAAACAACCCTAATTCCCTAACCGGAAATGGAAAACCATCGGCAAAAACCATGTGCTGAAAAAATTCCCAACAATGGACATGAAAATCGAGGCGACATGAAAAAGAGGCAAAAATGAGACATGTTTCCTGAGGAATAGGGACCTTGGCCAGTTTACATTCCTACATATTAAACCTCTGCAATATTGTCTCGATATATTTTCTTTGATTTAACCAGAGACATATTTTCTCTGATTTAAACAAAGTTTCCTCTTTTTGCAATCTCTTTTAATTTCCATGCCCAAAATGAAATTTGAAGCACCGATATCCTTCATGTCAAATTTAGAGGACAATTGAGTATTCACATCCTAGATAATCTCTTTGTTGTTTCCTATCAGCAACATGTCATCCACATACAAGACCAAATAAATCAAATGATCACCAATTAATTTAAAATATACACAGTGATCCCCTTTACTTCTTGTGAAGCCAAGTACAAGCATATAAGTATCAAATTTTTTATACCACATCCTTGGTGATTTTTTTAAACCATACAGGGAATTTTTCAGCTTGCATACCAGCTCCTTGTTTCCCTTCATAGCAAAGCCTTATGGTTGCTTCATATAGATTTCTTCTTCTAGATCGTCGTGTAGGAATGTTGTCTTCACATCCATCTGTTCTACTTCAAAATCAAATGCAGCAGCAACAGATAACAAAAATATTATAGAAGTTAACTTGGCAATAGGAGAAAAAAATCTCACCAAAATCAATTCCCTCAACCTAGGAATAACCCTTTTCTACTAACCAAGCTTTGTATTTATCCACTTTGCCTTCTGCATTCAACTTATTTTTAAATACCCATTTGTTTCCAATGGGATTTCTTCCAATCGGAAACTCCACTAGATCCCAAGTCTCATTCTTATCCAAGGCTACCATTTCTTCATCCATCACCCTTTTCCAAAGATTTTCATCCTCTGAATACACTGTCTCCCTGACAGTTCTAGGGTCATCATTAGTAATAGACAAAGCAAAAATTGAATGGAAATTAGATGTAGTATACCTTTTTGGTAGCCTTCTTTATCGAACATATCTCCTCAATACTGGAGTATGAGGATCTTCTTCTTTTGATTTGTGTTCTTCTGTAGACTCCGATTCATCGTACTTTAAATCAAACTCTATTTTCTTTGGTTCTTCCTTACTTGGTAGGACTTCCCATTTAACAAAATCCTTCATTTCTCTAAATACCACATCTAGGCTATACACAACCTTCTTAGTTTATGGGTTCCAAAGATTATCAACTTTGAGACCATCTTTATACCCAATAAAGATACACTTTCCAACCTTCTTATCTAGCTTACTAATGTTTTCCTTTAAAACATGAACACAATCCTCATAGCCAAATACCTTGAGATGTGTGAGAGAAGGTTTCTTACCAATCCATACCTCTTGTGGAGTCTTGTCATCCAACGCTAATGAGGGTGATTTGTTGACCGGGTAACATGCAGTACCCACTGCCTCTGCCTAAAATTCTTGCCCTAACCCGGCACCACTAAGAATGCACCTTGCTTTTTCCATCAACGGTATGTTCATCCTTTCTACAAATCCATTCTCTTGAGGTGTATATGGAGTATTATTCTGCCTTGTTATACTACACTTCTTATAGAATTCTTCAAATTCATTCCCGCAGAACTCTCCTCCATTATCTGTCCTCGTCACCTTAATTCTTTCTTTGTTTGATTCTCAACAAGATCCTTAAACTCTTTAAACCTGTCAAATAATTCAAATTTCTTTCTGAGGAAATATATCCAAGTATTTCTCGAGAATTCATCTATAAATGAGACATAGTACACATATTTTCCCAATTATGGAATCGACACAGGTCCAAACACATCATTGTGAACTAGCTATAAAATTCCTTCTTCCCTCGTTGCACCAAAGGGGAATCTTACCCGATTCTACTTCCGATACCTTTACCGTGTAGTAGTCGAAGACCCTTCTCTCTGATATGCCCCGGTATTTGATGCCACAACATAACCTTTTCTCCAAAGACTGTAGGAGTTATTTCTTCTTCAACTCTAATATCAAGAACAATGGAACTATTACACCCATCACTAATAGTGCTTCCTTGTAGATTATACAAAGTTCCAAACCGAACTCCCTTCAGTAGCACCATTTCTCCTCAAACCATCTAGTGGGTTTCCTTTTCAAATATTGTTTTTACCCCTGCATCATCCATTTTGCTTACAGAAATCAAATTTATGTCCAATCATGTGATGTGAAGAACACTAGGTAGTTTTCTAATCCTTTCATCTATGAGCCTCAACTTGAATTTTCCTCGTCCTATGATTCTAGTTGTCGATTCATCACCTAGGAAAAAATTACCTCCCTCATACCTTTCATATTCACATAACCACTCCATGTGGGAATTCATATGAAAGGATTCACCTGATTCAACCAACCATGCCTCGTGATCTGCATGTGTGCTTGAAGAATCCAAGTACAAATCCCCTCCTTCCTTGGAGTTCTTTTCTTCTGTAGAAGGAGCTTCTTCAGATCCCTTTTTTTTCTCAATTTTGGATCTACATTGCTTCTTGTAGTGCCCTTATTTTCCACATCCCCAACATACCTTTACAAACTTTCCAAGAGATTTAGATCTTCCCTTAGACATAGATCTCCCACTTGAGGACTTAGATCTATTTCTTTCCTAAGAGCGTCCTCTTGCAAACAATGCATTTGTGCTCTGTCCTTCCATGTTCTTCTGTCTCATCTCCTCCAACAACAAGGATGAGACCRCTTCATCAAAATTCAAGGCAATTGTATTAGTACCTATGGCCACAACCAGACTATCCCACGAGTCTGGTAAGGAGCACAGTAAACTAATACACTTATCTTTGTCTGAAATTTTAATCTCAATAGATACTAAYTGACTTACCATAGTATTGAAGGCGTTCAAATGCTCTGCCACTGAGTCTCCATCTCTCATCCTCRGGTTATACAACTTCTTTATCAGGAAAAGTTTATTTACTAGGGACTTATACTAATACAACTTCTCCAACTTATCCCATAAATCTTTGGATGTAGCTTCCCCTGACACATTCAGTAATACTAAATCTGAGAAACACAGATGGATTTTTCTCTTCGCCTTCCTATCCAAAATTTTCCTGTCACCTATTGAAGTTCCTATAGGTGCAGTACCTGGATCCACCGTGATCCACTGATCTCTGTCCACCAAAAGAACTTCCATCTTGAGCTTCCACAACTCAAAACATTTCCCATTGAACTTCTCGATCTCTATTTTTTAACTGATCGTCATTTATTTTCACCTAAAAAATCAATACCACAGATCTCCCACTGAATCAAGGCTTATCACAGTCCTGAGCCAAACCCTTGACCACAAAGGATTCCCCCTGAAGCCAACAAAGCTCTGATACCAAATGTAGATTTTAACCTCGTACAATATTTTACTACAAACATATTTTCAATAAAAGAACAAAAAAAATACAATGGAAAATACACACATTACACTGAGCTCTTTCCCCTAGAAACCCAAACTGAGAAAATCAACATATTCTATATTCATTCATAGTAATACATTGTTTACAATACAATATACATATAGGAACCAGCAGCATCCAAAACCCTAACCCATTGACATGGATTAGTCAAAAACCCTAATTCTTTAACTAGAAATAGAAAACCATCGGCAAAAACCATGTGCCGAAAAACTGCCCAACAATGGACACAAAAATCGAGGTGACACAAAAAATAAGCCAAAAATGTGACACATTTCTCTAGGAAAAAAAAATACCTCAAACCCCCCTGCGCACCCGGTGCAACGTAGAAGACACTAGAGCTAGTCGTGTAAAGAATATAACACATACCCAACATGGACTTATTTTTCTCTTTACTATGTTATTCATTTATTTACACTATCCTACTTTACTTGAAAAAGAAAGCATTTTCTCAAGTGTGGGAGTATTTCCAATGCATTCAATAACGCAATAGGATCTATGTTAAACTCATGTCCAAATTTGAAAAGTATACCTTGATGAGTACTAGGATATGAGAGGCCAATTTATTTAGTGGAGATGGTGTCAAGAAGTGTTGGAGAATGGAGGAATGTTGTGACCTAATGATTATTTGGAACAAATTCTCAATGTAGTGTCTGTCTCCCTAGTCCTCTTTGATCGTCATGCCATGAATTTCTTTGGAAAGTTGGTCATCATACTTTGTAATGCACAAAATATCTGGTGATAGACATGCCAAAAATTCTTCGACCAATGGCTCCAATATCTACTCTTCTTCTCGTGTGGTCCATGGTTCTTTTATCCCTTCCATCTGCTCACAAAGACTACAAAAGAAACTTCTAGCACCTCCTCTTATGGAGTATGTCCATGGATCCTTTGTTCCTCTACTTCTACCTCTTGGATTGCAGATTCATCCTTAGTGACAATTCTAGAGTGTGGACAAGGATTTGAGACAATCCTTGAAACTCCTTCATTGGGCAGAAAAACAAGAAAGAGCTCCACTGGCACTGGCTACAATCTTTCACTCTAGCAAGTCATGAGCGTTCATGTAAGCAATTCTAAGGGAAAATATTGTTTCCACCATCAAGTGACATTGTTCTCATGATTGAAAAATCAAATTGGGCATGTAAAGAAAAATTAATCTATTCACACTTTGGCAATTGGAAAAGGACTCATTGAATCAACAATAAAGAGTTTTACATGCTTGGATTATGAATCTTGTACTAAACTTAATCTAGTGTTCATCATAACAAAATAAATTTGATATTATCGTTAAAACTTCAACGAGGTATACGTTATTTTAAATTAGAGCATTCTAACTATTAAACCAGGAAAGACAAGAATGGGATCGATCCAAATACACTACTACAACACTCTCATATTGACAAATCCAAGCACTACTCTAACTCTAGAATCAACTCTATAATACAACTTTGTAAGTTAAAAACCAATCARGTTGTCTCAATTTTGGTAAGGTATTTGTTGTTTATAACATTAAATTGCAATGTGAGTGTGTAGGCTACACACTTGGATTATGATCCATTCAAAATCAAAATATAAATGATTCCAACATAAACTAATGCCASAACATAGTTAAAATTATGGAACTCAAATTATTGCAGGGTTGCAATGTCAACGTGATTCCAATCAAGCCAAATCAAGATCTACATTTAAATTATATAGTTAACCACTAATATGAAATATGGGCACAATTGAAATGGGCACAGAGAAATATTGTAAATGAAATTAAAATACTAAACTAGAAACAAAACGAGTATATCTACGTAAGCAAATCATACTTACAATCCTACGCCATGGAAATAGAGCATTGTTGACCAAGTTGAGGGTCCCTTCTTAACTGGTTAGTGCTGCCAGAAAGACTACCAAACTATGAAATAACCCCACGAGATCTTCATAACAGTAGCTTGAATGGCATTGAAATCACACTTCAAAAATTACAAAGAAAAATTCATAAATTTAATCCTCCCTTTTAATGATGAAAAACTTGTCCCTATTCCATCAATTGAATACATATTTATACTCAAGAGGGTGTGAATGGGTCACAACCAATCCCATATTCTTTAGGATCAAATCAATGTGAGTTTTATTTTTGAAAATCACTTGCAACAACAAACATGACAAACCCAAATTTGAAAATCGATCATATCTCCCAAACCATGCACTTTCAGAAAAATATGTCCTTGTTTAACTGAATTTGGGGCCTTCTAGACAAAACCCATGTTTTAGTTTTTTGAGATTCGTCTTCGTTTACCCGAAAATTACAGGGAATATTTCTATCTGGAAATTGTTGTCAATCTGGGTTGAATTGTTAATCATGAGCTAGAGACTTGGAGAATCGACCTAGGCATGTTTTCAATAACCATGAAGCATGTCGACGCTGCTGCGGAGAAAACCCATGTCTCGGTTTTTATTCTAGAACCCGAGATGTATGACAAACATGGAAGTGGGTTACCATATCTCTATGTATGTCACAAGATCTCAACATAGGAAAAACCCTCATTGGTAATAAATAACTATTAATTCTCCTAATCTACTAAAAACAATGGAAAAAATCATTAATTAATCAACATAATTAGCTTATAAGCTATGGATGACATTTTCATTGAAAAACATAATATAATCATGGTGAAAGGGATGATGACACTGTGAAAAGGGAGGAAAAATGGATTAAATAGCAATGAAAATAACGTCAAATCGAAGGCCCAACGTCTCCCCCATGCCTAAGATCTTGCATGTCCACATGCAAGCAAAATGTATAGTTGATGTTCTGCAAAAGGATGTCAAAAACTGACCAAGCTAAAAATAGTGATTCCAATTATATTTGATGTAGATATTTCCTTTAGTGACTTCTCTACCCTTTTCTTCGCTTGCTTGGTAGATGATTTTCCAACCAAATAAGGCCCATGTTTTAGCCAAGAGCTCTTTGCCACCTACCCTAGGTGAAGCTTCTTAACCTGAAAAATCCTTTTAAGATCACCTCGCATATTTTGCAAGATGTTTCATACTTTCTTCCATCATAATGAATATTCCAAAGCCTCTTGCTACAACATTAGTGCATAAGAGGAGAGCACATTTTTTTTCATTATATCCATGAAAAGTTTGGTTTTGTTCTATTTAAACCATATTTCCATGGAGATGAATGTTTTGGATTTAATGAAGCTTCCCTTTTCTTCATCTACCTCTTGAAAAATGTGAAACCCAGTGAAACTCTCTTATGAGTGCATAGTGGAAGTCTATTGCATCACATGATGAGAAGAAAACCACAACATTTCTAGAAGGTTCTACTTCAAATTAAGATCGCAAAAGAGCCAGTAACACTATAGACCTTAAACAACATGGCACCTTGATATAACTCTGAACTAACTTAGTTGGAGATCTGTATTATAATGTTAAGAATTCAATTGTAAGTGGCCAACAAATGGGGGATGCCAGATCATACCATTTAGAAGTAGATCATGAACTATAGCCCATAATGGATTCTTCATCCATGCTAACTTCTAAAGCCCTGAAATTTGTAATCCTTAACATGGAAACAACGAGCATGTATTGTGCAAATATAGACAAAACATAAATGCTTCCACATTAGGAATACCAAATTCCAAATACCTGACAAATACCTCAATAGCACATCCATGGCTTCTATCGATCAAAGTCTTGTGAAAAACTCCACTTCAAAAAATTAAATACAATATGCTACAGAGTTTCAACAAGTGTACTTATCTGCAATTAACACATCCTGAAATGAGTATACATATATGTTCCAAGTTCCAAATGGTCAAAACTGCAAATGAGTATTTTACAAGCAAGATCTAACACACATTCTTCAATTCCAAATGCCGAAACAACAACATGCTCATAATTTTATGCTTTAATAGAAAATCACCTCCATTTGTGTAGGGCCACAATTTGAAGGTCATAGTCCAAGAGAAATCCTCTTGAAGCAGCTATACTTGTGAATATCACATTTGAATGGTATGCCCAAGCCAATTTTCAGTGGCATGCCCAAATACGCAAGATGCACAATCATAGCTTGTCGGTTCCACACAAAACCCAAATCTACATCGTAACCAAGGTCATCGATGTAAGGAACAAAAGCACCTCATTTGGAAAAAATCTGATCAACCCAATAAATTTAATGAGTTGCTCAAGCAAGTATACCACGTAGCTAACATGCACCATAGCTCTTTAGGTTCACACCATAAGAGCACAAGAAACATACAACCAATATATTAATAACAAAACATATTGATCACTGAGAGAATCTAAGCATCATGGTCTCTCCCTGTACTTTGGCATTTAAGAACTGGAACTAACCAGGGTTGTTGACAGATCTGGAGCACTCTTGGGACGCTTTTAAACAAATCTTCCCATGACTTTGTGTTGATATCTTCTCAACAAGCTACATGAAATCTACATGCAAACTGAAAATTTCACATCCACTTACATGATCATATCTCTCACATGGTCTTTCACTCGCCAAACCACACATGCTTCAATGTGGGAACAACACTAAATTGTGTACTACATCTTTAGTAATCTAGGGAGTGATTTTGAAAGTAATCGTTGCACAAATGTCTTCCATGCATCATCTTGTTGCAGCAGATATGACATGTGACAGATATGAAAAATGAAGAGGACAAATTCCCCTTGAATTTTTGAAAGAATGCATACCACCATGTAGATTTAGTATGAATTTGCTTGTGTTGTATAAAGAATATCTCTCCAAAAATTTTAGATGACAAATATGGCTTTGTTGGCTCCAGAAAAAAAATTGTAGGCCCTTTCTTATGCACTCTCTTAACACATATAAGGAAGATTTTCACTTTACTATTTTATTCATGGCTTGGGCCAGAAGAGGCTTTGAACCAAGAAACCCATAACAAATGCGGAATGTAAATTATAAGAAAGATCAATGGCAATCATAACACCAGTAGGTGATGGTAAATTGGCATGTTATCTGTTGTATATTCAAAGAACTTGGTTCTATGAGAATCATGATCTCCCCACTGAAGTTTCACATCAACACATCAAAGTTCCAATGACCAAGGTTCTTGTATAACAAAACTAGATCTCCTCGTGATGTCATAGATCTATGTGTGGGGTTTTGTGATGTCACTCTTCCTTTGAGCGATTATCACTTCTAGTGGACGGGAATGTTAGACAAGTTATGAACAATATGCAAGTTTGAGGCTCATTTTGAATACTATAAGTGATTCAAAATGAGGTGGGGAATTATGACAACAAATGGTGTTCTTGATGATGATAGGTTTATGAGGTGATAGAAGCATGTAGAAAAATAGATAGGGAAATGATAGTTATGAGTGGAAAATTATAGAAATGATAGGGTACAAGAAACTATCATAAGAATGAGCTTTAAGGTTTGTTTTTTTATAATTTTCCATGTTTTTTATAAACTTAGGGAATTAAAATGTTGATTTATTACCTCACATTTTACCTCATAAATTGATACATGCTTGAAAACTGAACCTGGAACCTGTATATCATAATGAAATGATAAGACCAGTTTTGTTGTTGGATATAATGTTGAGTTCGATACTACTACTATTGATCGCTCTGCGCAAGGTTGACTTCTATATTGAATTTGGAACCAAAATAAATAAGTAGATTTTGATGAACACTTGAGGAATGAAGAGAGAAGAGACCAAAGGTGTTTGGAACCTCTAGGCTCTTATTTTGAAGCTAGTTGTCACTAAATAAACCTGAATTTGCAAAGCAGCTTGGAAAAAGCATGCTAAAGGTCATACAATCTATTGGGAACAATGGTTAGAGGACCATGTGGTGGTTATGAGATTGCTTGTAGGTTTACAAATATGGTTGTTGAAGCTTATTTCAATGCTCAATGAGGTTTATCACTTGCAATTTGTTGTCTTTGGGATTCCAAATCACTCTTAGGATCAAAGAGAACAAAAAAATGAATGTTGAGGTTGACCAAAGACAAGATTTTTTCTTATGATTGCATGCTAAAAAAGAAAGTGCTATGGAATGTTGTCTCTGTGGAACATGTGATCATAGGAGTGTTGAACAAATAGTTGTTGGAAATTTTGAACTCTGAAAGGAAAGCACTGATTAGGATGATTTAGAACTGAACCAAAACAAAGAGGAAACAAAATTTCCTTGTACATTTGCCCTTAACTTTATTGAAGTAAATCCAAATTAGAACCCTATTAAAAGCTAAATATTGAACCAAAACTCAAATTTTGTTGTTGTTGTTGATATCATAATCCATGTAGTCTTCACATATAACCTTTCTAGTACAATTCAATCTATGTGAACAGATTTACTTCAAGTTAAACATAGAAATAAATCATTGGATTACTTATCAATAATGTAAACCGTTAACCAATGTGAGATGACCCACCATTAATTTCAATGGGTGTCAAGGTAAAAAAGTACATTCTAGTTGGTTTGAATGGATGTGTTGGATTCTAACACCTATAGAATCCATCAGTCAAGAGACATTGATGTATTTCGTAGTTGATAATGAGAGAACCTGCCATTAAGGCATGCAAGCCTCAAGGTACTTATAAACACATCTAATCTCGATCCCATATGATGTGTTGGAGTTGATGGGATGAGACTTGTCGGAAGGTGGGCCTTAAGGAATCCCACATCATCTGACATGAGCATAAAACAAAATTGATTTGAAGAAACATAAAACTTGAACCAACATTAACTCGTAGAACTTTATTGAGATTTTTTCCCTCCAATTGTCTGGTTTTAAAGAAAAACTCATGTCTAGTTGCGCCAGTAAACTGGTCTTCACAACTGGACTTATTTTTCTCTTTACTATTGTATTCATTTATTTACATTATCCTACTTTACTTGAAAAAGAAAGCATTTTCTCAAGTGTAGGAGTATTTCCAATGCATCCATTTGCTAACAGAATCTATATTAAACTCGTGTCCAAATTTGAAAAGTATACCTTGATGAGTACCAAGATATGAGAGGCTAGTTGCTTTATTGGAGATGGTGTCAAGAAGTGTTGGAGAATGGAGGAATGTCATGGCCTAATGACTGTTTGGAACCAAATCTCAATGTAGTCTTTGTCTCTCTGGTCCCCTTTGATCGTCATGCCATGAAGTTCTTTGGGAAGTTGGTCATCACACTCCTTAACGCACAAAGGATATGGTGATAGACATGCCAAAAATTCTCGATCTTTCGCTCTAATATCTACCTAAGCATCTTTAGTTCTTCCTCCTAATCTAAAGATGTTCATAGTCCTCCTAATCAAAATTTCCTCCTTTCCTCAACAATTGTCTGAGCATCTTTAGTTCTTCTAGCTAATCTAGAGCTCCTACTCATAAGTGGATTAGTAGTATGGGGGTTTTGACAACACCTTGAAAATAAGGATAATAAAATGAAATCAACAGAAACGAAAGCACACCACTCAAAGTAAACTTGAGAAATCTAAAATAAAATCATACACTTGAACTCCTCATGCTACTGAGACACTGCTATCACCAAGTCGTTTGTTCACACAAGTTAACTATTCACAAACAAAAATCACTTGCATGAAAAGGAAACACACTTGCATGAAAAAAAACAACGAGGCTTCAAAGAAACTCACCAAATTGAATGGATTGGGCTAGAACCCTTCAGAAGTTATGAAGTAAGGGTGCATTTGCATCTTACCACTTATCCTCCCCCAAGTTGCAACTATAGCTACAAAATAAAAACTTGTTAAAATAACCTACTTGTGCTCTAAGCCATTGTAGCACCTCCCCGACAATGACGCAAAAATTTTGGTCAAATTATATGCTAATTTTTGTTACATTTTATCATCAATCCAAGGGCGTAAACTTAGAGATGTCAACATTGTATGTGCAAAGACTAGAACATGAAACTATCTAATCATTGAAACTCTACTTCTATCAAATCACAAGAAACTCATTCATTGGGCAGCAAAACAAGAAAGTTCCCCACTGGGACAGGATACAATCTTTCACTCAAGCAAGTCTTGAGCGTTCATGTAAGCAATCCTAAGGGAAAATATTGTTTCCACCTTCAAGTGAAATTGTTCTCATGATTGCAAAATCAAACTAGGCATGTAAAGAAAAATTAATCTATTCACACTTTCACAATTGGAAAATGACTCATCGATTCAACAATAAAGATTTTTATAGGCTCAGGTTATGAATCTTGCACTAAGCTTAATCTAGTGTTCATCATAACAAAATAAACTTGATATTATCGTTAAAAATTCAATGAGGTCTATGTTATTTGAAATTATATCATTCTAACTATTAAACCAAGAAATATTAAAGGAAAGACAAGAATGGGATCGATCCAAAAACACTACTACAACACTCCCATAATAATAAATCCAAGCACAAATCTAACTCTGGAATCAACTCTATAATACATCTTTGTAAGTTAAAAACCAATCAAGTTTTCTCAATTTTGGTAACGTACTTGTTGTTTATAACATGAAATTGCAATGTGATTATGCAGGCTACATGTTATAACCCTAATTTGCACCATACATGCTTACCTAGGATCAGGACATCACAGATCACTTCTTTGCCAAAACACTGCTGAAAAACTCTTTAAAAAACCTCTTTTATAAGGGCCCACGCTCCCTACTCCATTACTGTACGCGTGTACATGCTAGTTGACCTAAAACAGCCCGTGTGTACCTACAAAAGCACGAAAAAAGGAAAGTCGCCGACAAAACACACAGCTTTGGGTGAGTTAACTGAATCTTTCAGCCATGCATGGCCGAGGGTTCGTCCAAATACCTAGCTTCTTCTAGCCTATAAAAGAAGGGTTAGGGGTCCTATTTGGAGGAGGAGAATAAGAGTAAAGAAACTCTACCCAATTGCACATTCCTATTATCCCAACCCTTTAGCCATTCTTGTGAAAAGAGAGATACAAAGCAAAGAAGTTGGAGGACATTTGAAGAGGAGCCCAGGATCAGGTTCACGGAGTAGTGTCTGATCTCGACATTGTAACTTGCTTCATTAAAGTTAATAATAAAGAAAAAAAAAAATTGTCGCACTATATGAGTTCTTCATAGTTTAGCAAATATATGTTTGAATCTCTAACACATTAATCTGTAGAACAAATGCATGTAGAGTTTGTTGCTTGTTTTGTACGCAGGTCAGTCTTGAGAGGATAGTTGCCAACAAGTGATCAAGCGTGAAGAAGGATTGATATCGAACATCCGGAACAAGGTATGTTCGTTTAAACCATGTATTTGCTTAAAAGAAATGGGGATTAGTTATGGGACGAAGGTAGAAAGTAGGATTCTTTCGGTCTTATCTGCATTCATAATATAACCCTAAATGCTAGTCCGTAGGGGGATTTCCCACCACAATAGAATTGGAGACCATACTGGGGAAGTCTCTAGGGTTCCTGGGAATATTTTTGGGTATTTTTAAAAGACTGGTTTTCTTTCCTGTTCTTTGAAGTTTCTGCAAAGTCTGAGCTGACAGAGATTCTAGTCTTCCATACCTGCTATCTTTGTTTCTTTGCTCGACTATAAAAAAAAAATCGAGACCCAAAAAGGTACATGCGGCCTGCATAAGGTCTGCACACGTGTACCCATGCCTTATTTTCTTACAGCCTGTGTGTAAACGCTAGCTGAAGAAGTAACAGTAGCTTGTATGATTCAAGAAAATTTTTGAGGCAGTCATCCTCTTCCCTATCAGAATCAGTAATTCTCAGGGGTTTTCTGGAAATCTTTCTTGTCTTGGTTGTTTGCAGTCTATAGCTTAGGTTTCATCTCAGATTGGTTTGTTTTACAATTTTTTTCCTTACATTGTTTTATTTTTTCTATTAAAGAAAGTGTCTAAGCTTTCAAGAGATCCTGGTTTTCAATATCAGTGGTCTCTTCCTGGTTTGGATTGTCTATTTTTATTTGTTTCAGATTTTTAGATATACATGCGGCATGTATAAGGCCATCACGCATGTACACACCCTCTAGCTCTACACAGCTCGCGTGCACACGCTTGTTGTTGAATTGTCAATAGTGTGCTTGTTCAGGATAGTTTTTGTTGAGGGTGAGGCAGTCATCTTTTCCCTTGACAAGAGTTATACCTCTTAGGTTTTTGAATCTCTATCCTACCAACCAGTAGCTTAGGTTTGATCTCAGCCATAGCTTTATTTTTTCATTTAAAAGTTTTTCATCAAAATTTTATTTAGGGTTTTTAGACAAGTGTAAGAGACATTTTTTAAGTTGCTAGTGTTTGATTTCTTGAAGTGATTCTTTGCGATCTGTGATTAGGCCAGAAATTTTTCATGGTTTTTGACTTGTTGATATTTTTCCTTTTTGCTTTGTGAGCATTCAAATAAAATAAAAAAAATCCTTCATCTCTTTGTTTGGTTGAAAAGTGTTGTTTTGCATTAGTAACCAGGGAAAAGTCTTTGCTTTCTTAAGTTCTTGATAGTTTACTTAGATCGTAAGTAGCTCGTAGTCGAGTGAAATCATGCTTTAAGTTTTTTGTTCAAAAGATCTTAAAAAATTCTTTAAAAACAAAAAAAAAAAAATTGAAAAGTTGTTGAAAAATTGCGTTAACTGAAGATTTTTGTTTCCAACTTTTTTTTCATTTTTACTTTCATCTTTCAAACATCATTAGTTTCAATTTAATACCCTTTGACATAATACAAGCCATAAAATTAACGCTAAATCTAAAATTTATTAGACTTTTATGTTTGTAGGGTTAACCAACTAGTTCAGGATTAGGGCCTTGGATTAGGTTGGAGAGGAAACTCTTCAAGGCCACTAAAATCAAACATTGGAGTCTGAGTTAGGGAGTGTCCAAGTCCAGTATCGTGAAAGTTATCCGGGACCCCCCTCTAACATAGGGGATAAACATGAGGTCGCGTGCGGAAAGGTGGCGAAGATAACCCCTCCAAAGCTGGACCAATCGTAGTGGAGAACACATATAGAGGGCTTGTTTTGGGATTCCGTCGATTTCATTTGCCACGAGGCTTCATGGGTCTCGAATCCATTCGAGGTCTTCAGTTGTCTTCCAGACCATTTGGTTTCGATACCCTTGACAGGTTTCGGGCTCGATACCCTGCTCATTGTGGTCTACCCGACTTTCGATTGTACTCACCTGGTCACTGTTCGCACACTATCAACCTAGTTTCCTATCTTTTCTAGGGACATACACAGGTGACTATGGGGGTATACCGCAGTACCTAGGACAGACATCGGGCCATGCTTTGCAGAGTATACTCGGAGGGTGCTTCTATTTTCAAGTTTCACTTGCACCGGTAAGTTTCTCTAGTGTTGGTTGTTGTAACTATTCTTCCAATTAATTTAGTGTTTGCATGTCTTATCTTATAGGGACTTTTTAAGTCTGTGTTGTTTTTGAACGGTTAGACTACCCTAGTGTGTCTTTGATATTCTCATAGAGTGGAGGATCATGAGCTCTATCTATCACGAAGGCTTCAAGGCCTATCACTGGTTACACTAGAGCCACCCCCGCCACCACTAAGGTGAAAGCTAGACCAACAAGGGTCTTTTGAAGCAACCGGGTCACACAAAGTTGTGCCCGACCAACATCTGGAGGAATCAACTATTTTAGAATTTAAAGAGAAATCTCTTGGTCCACCTGAAACCTCCATCACTTATCTTTCATCACCCATCATCGTACTGATTCACCCTTACGAGTGCCATACAGTGTCGCAGGCAGCAATGGAAACAAATGTTGTTACTCCTTCTGGGAATTCTTCAATTCCCATTATGGTTGTCACCATAGGAGAGTTTCCACCTCCTAACCCACCGTCAT
>SNQJ01S0173785.1:0-20301 GCA_010110895.2 Picea sitchensis | reverse complement strand
TTTTGCTGGGTTTTCTTCCCCTAGAGGGTTTCCCAGGATAAATGTTGTGTCTCTTGTGATTGTGTATTTCTCAGTGATCTTGGATTATGCTATTGTTATGTAATGAAATGCAAACATCTATAATAATGGCTTAAACATTAACACATACTAGGGTATATAAGTTTCCTTCTTGCACAAGCACACGCACATGCACATCTCAAACAACATCATTCCACTGTGGAGGAAAACTAGCTTGTGCTAGCTTTCTTGCTTACAAAAGCACAAGTGCATTTCGAACAACATCATTCCACTATATAGGAAAGATAGTGCATGGTAGTTTTCCTTCTTGCACAAGCACATGGGAATTTTGAACAACATCATTCCACTGTGGAGGAAAGATAGTGCATGGTAGCTTTCCCTTTTGCACAAGCATAAGTGCATTTCAAACATCATTCCATTAGAAAGGAAATATAGCTTGTGGTAGTTTTCATTCTTGTGCAAGAACATGGACATTTTGAATAACATCATTCCATTGTGGAGGAAAGATAGCACATGCTAGTTTTTCTTCTTACACAAGCAAAAACACATTTTGAACAACATCATTCCACTGTACGGGAAACCTATCCCATACTAGTTTCCTTCTTGTAAAAGAAAAAACACATTTCAAACAACATCATTCTATTATGGGGGAAAACTAGTGCACAAGCACAAGCGCATTTCAAACAACATCATTCTACCGTGGGGGGGAACTAACGTGTGCTAGCTTTCCTTCTTGCACAAGTACAAGCACATTTCTAACAACATCATTCCACTGTGGTGGAAAGCTAATGCATGCTAGTTTTATTTCTTGCAAAGGCACAAACACTTTTCAAACAACATCATTCCATTGCGAGGGAAAGTTATCTTTCCCTCTTGCACAAGCACAAGTGCAAGTGCATCTCGAACAACATCATTCCGCCATGGGGGGAAGCTAGTGTGTGTTATCTTTCCCTCTTGCAAAATCACAAGTGCATCTCAAACATCATCCCACCATGCACAAGCACAAATGCATCTAAACCAACATCATTCCATTGTGAGGGAAAGCTAGCATGCTAGCTTTCTCTCTTGCACAAAAACAAGCACATCTTGAACAACATCATTCCTCCATGGGGTAAAACTAGTGCATGCTAGAATTCCATCTTACAGAAGCACAAACGCATCTTGACCAACATCATTCCACTGTGGGGAAAAGCTAATGCATGCTAGCTTTCCCTCTTGCACAAATGCAAGCACATCTTGAACAACATCATTCTAGCATGGAGGAAAACTTGCACATGCTAGCTATCCTTCCCTCTTGCATAAGCACAAGTGCATATAAAAAACCAATCGTTCCACTATCAAGGAAACCTAGCACATGCTATCTTTCCCTCTTGCACAAGCACAAGTGCATCTCAAACAACAACATCCCATTGTGGGGGAAAACTAGCGTGTTATCTTTCCCTCTTGCACAAGAACAAGCACATCTCGAGCAACATGATTCCACCATGGGGGAAAGCTAACACATGCTAGCTTTTACTCTTGCACAAGCACAAGTGCATCTCAAACAACATCATTCCATCGTGGGGGAAAGCTAGTGTGTGTTGGCTTTCCCTCTTACACAAGTACAAGCGCATCTTGAACAACATCACTTTCCCTCTTGCACAAACACATGTGCATCTCGAACAACATCATCCCACCATGACGGAAAGCTAGCACGTGCTAGCATTCCCTCTTGCACAAGTAGGAACACATCTTGAAAATCATCCCATAGTGGGGGTAAACTAGTGCATGCTAGTTTTCCCTCTTAACAACATCATCCCATCGTGGGGGAAAGCTAGTGCATTCTAGCTTACCCTCTTTCACAAGTAGGGGCACATCTCGAACAACATCATCCCACCAAGATGGAAAGCTAACACGCTCTATATTTCCATCTTGCACAAGCATGAGCGCATCACAAACAACATCATACCACCCATGGGGAAACCTAGCACATGCTAGCTTTCCCTCTTGCACAAGAAATACCACATCTTGAACAACATCATCCAACCGTAGGGGAAATCTATCACATGCTAATCTTCTCTCTTGCACAAGCATGAGAAAATCTCAGACAACATCATCCAACCATGGGCTAAAGCTAGCACATGCTAGATTTCCCTCTTGCACAAGCACAAGCTCATCTCAGACAACATCAACTCACCACGGGGGAAAGCTAGTGTGTGCTAGATTTCCCTCTTACACAAGCAAAAGCTTATCTTAGATATCATCATCCCACCATGGGGGAAATCTAGCACGTGCTAGATTTTCCTTTTACACAAGCATGAGCTCATCTCGAACAACATCATCCCACCACGGGGGAAAGATACCTCTTGCACAAGTACGAGCTCATCATGGACAACATCATCCCACCATGGGGGAAAGCTAGCACATACTAGCTTTCTCTCTTGGACAAGCACAAACTCATCTAAGACAACATCATCCCACCATCGAGAGAAGCTAGATCGTGTTAACTTTCCCTCTTGCACAAGCACGAGCTCATCTTGTAAAACATAATCCCACTGTGGGAGAAAGCTAGTGCGTGTTAGATTTCCCTCTTGCACAAGAACAAGTTCATCTCAGAAATCATCCCACCATAGGGGAAATTTAGCTCATGCTAGCTTTCCCTCTTGCACAAGCACAAACTCATATTGGAAAACATCATCCCACTGTGGGGGACAACTAGCACTTGCTAGCTTTCCCTCTTGCACAAGCATAAGCTCATCTTCGAGAACATCACCCCACCATGGGGGAAGCTAGTGCATGCTAGCTTTCACTCTAGCATAAAGACGATCTCATCTCGAACAACATCATCCCACTATGGGTGAAATCTAGTGCGTGCTAGATTTCTCTCTTGCACAAGCATGAGTTCATCTTAGACATCATCCCATTGTGGGGCAAAGCTAGTGTGTGCTAGCTTTCCCTCTTACACAAGCACGAGCTCCTCTCGAACTACATCATCCCACCATGAGGAAAATCTAGCGCGTGCTAGCTTTCCCTCTTACACAAGAATGAGATCATCTTGAAAAACATCATCCCACCCTAGGGGAAATCTAGCTCGTGCTAGCTATCACTCTTGCACAAGCATGAGCTCATTTTTGACAACATCATCACACCATGCGAGAAATCTAGCTCGTGCTAGATTTCCCTCTTGCACAACCACGAGCTCATCTCAGACAACATCATCCCACCTTTGGGGAAAGCTAGTGTGTGATAGATTTCCCTCTTACACAAGCATGAGCTCATATGGGATAACATCATCCCAATGTGGGGGAAAGCCAGTGTGTGCTAGTTTTCCGTCTTGCACGAGCACGAGCTCATCTAGGACAACATCATCCCATCATGGGGGAAAACAAGCTCGTGCTAGTTTTTCCTCTTGAGCAAATCGTGGGGGAAAGAAATCTCGTGCTAGATTTTCCTCTTGCGCAAGCACGAGCTCATCTCGAACAACATCATCTCACCATGGGGGAAATCTAGCACTTGCTAGATTTCCCTCTTGCACAAGCACGAGCTCATCTCGGACAACATCATCCCACCATGGGGGAAAGCCAGTACGAACTAGCTTTCACTCTTGCATAAACATGAGCTCATCTCAGACATCATCATCCCACCATGGGTGGAAAGCTACCATGTGCTAGCATTTCCTCTTGCACAAGCACGAGCTCATCTCAGACAACATCATCCCGTTGTGGGGGAAAGCTACCTCTTGCACATGCATGAGCTCATCATGGACAACATCATCCCATCGTGGGAGAAATCTAGTGCATGCTAGCTTTCCCTCTTGCACAAGCACAAGATCATCATGAACAACATCATCCCACTGTGGGAGAAAGCTAGAGTGTGCTAGCTTTTCTTGTTGCACAAGCATGAGCATATGTCGGACAACATCATCCCATCATGGGGGAAAGATAGCGCATCCTAGCTTTCCTTCTTTCACAAGAACAAACTCATCTCGAACAACATCAACCCATCATGGAGGAAATCTAGAATGTGCTATCTTTCCTTCTTGCACAACCACTAGCTTATCTTAGACATCATCATCCCACCATGAAGGAAAGCTACTGTGTGCTATCTTTTCCTCTTACACAAGCATGAGCTCATCTCGAACAACATCATCCCATCGTGGGGGAAATCTACCTCTTGCATAAACACAAGCTCATTGTGAACAACATCATCCCACCATGGGGGGAAACTAGCATTTGCTAGCTTTCCCTCTTGCACAAGCACAAGCTCATCTCGGACAACATCATCCCACCATTGAGGGAAGTTAGCATGTGCTGGTTTTCCCTCCTGCATAAGCATGAGCTCATCTTGTGCAACATCATCCCACCATGTGAGAAATCTAGTGCATGCTAGCTTTCCCTCTTTCACAAGCACGAACTCATCTCGATCATCATCTCACTGTAGGGGAAATCTAGCTCATTTCCCACTTGCACAAGAACAATCTCATCTCAGAAAACATCATCCCACCATGGGCGAAAGATAGCTTCTGCTAGCTTTCCCTCTTATACAAGCATAAGATCATCTCCGACAACATCATCCCACTGTGGAGGAAAGCTAGTGCGTGCTAGATTTCTCTCTTGCACAAACATGATCTCTTCTTAGACAATATCATCCCACTGTGGGTGAAAGATAGCATGTGCTAGCTTTCCCTCTTGGACAAGCACGAGCTCATCTCGAATGAAATCATCCCACCGTGGGGAAAATCTAGCTCGTGCTATCTTTTTGTCTTGATCAAGCATGAGCTCATCACGGATAACATCATCCCATCATGGGGGAAAGCTAGTGTGTGCTAGCTTTCCGTCTTGCACAAGCACAAACTCATCACAAACAACATCATCCCACCATGGGGGAAATCTAGCGCATGTTCTCTTTCCCTCTTGCACAAGCATGAGCTCATCTTCGACAACATCATCCCACCATGGTGGGAAGTTAGCGTGTGTTAGTTTTCCCTCTTTCACAAGCACGAGCTCATCTCGGACAACATCATCCCACCGTGGGGAAAGCTAGTGAGTGATAGCTTTGCCTCTTACACAAGCACGAGCTCATCTCGGATAACATCATCCAACAATGAGGGAAAGCTAGCTCATGCTAGCTTTCCCTCTTGCACGAGCACGAGCTCATTTCGGACAACATCATCCCACTATGGGCAGGCTAGCTTTCCCACTTGCACAAGCATGAGCGAATATCGAACAACATCATACCACCGTGGGGGAAATCTAGTATGTGCTAGCTTTCCCTGTGCTAGCTTTCCCTCATGGAGGGATGATGTTGTCTGAGATGTGCTTGTGCTTCTATGCTAGCTTTCCCTCTTGCACAAGCACAAGTTCATCTCAAACAAAATCATCCCACTGTGGCGAAAAGATGTTAGCTTTCCCTCTTACATAAGCATGACCTCATCTTGAACAACATCATCCCACCTTGGGAAAAAGCTAGCTCATGCTAGCTTTCCCTCTTTCACAAGCACGACTTCATCTCAGACAACATCCCACCATGGGGGAAAGCTAGCGCATGCTAGCTTTCCCTATTTAACAAGCACAACCTCATCTCGGACAACATCATCCCACCATGGGGAAAGCTAGCTCGTGCTAGCTTTTCGTCTTGCACAAGCATGAGTTCATCTCAGACAACATCATCCCACAGTGGGTGAAATCTTGCTCGTGCTAGCTTTCCATCTTACACAAGCACAAGCTCATCTTGGAAAACATCATCCCATCGTGGGGGAAATATAGCGTGTGCTAGCTTTGCCTCTTGGACAAGCATGACCTCATCTCGAACAACATCATCCGATCGTGGGGGAAAGCTATCACATGATAGCTTTCCCTCTTACACAAGCACGAGCTCATCTAAGACAACATCATCCCACTATGGGAGAAAGGTAGCGTGTGCAAGATTTCCATCTTGCACATGCACAAGCTCATCTTAGACATTATCTCACCATGGGGCAAAGCTAGAGTGTGTTAGCTTTCCCTCTTGCACAAACACGAGCTCATCTCAAACATCATTGCACCATGGGGAAAAAATAGAGAGTGTTATCTTTCACTCTTGCACAAGCACTAACTCATCTTGAAGAACATCCCACTTTGAGGGAACGCTTGCGTGTGCTAGTTCTCCCTCTTACACAAGCACGATCTCATCTCGGAAAACATCATCCCACTGTGGGGGAAAGCTATTGTGTGCTAATTTTCCTTCTTGAAAAAGCACGAGCTCATTTCAGACAATATCATCCCACCGTGGGGGAAATCTACCTCGTCTTAGCTTTCCCTCTTGCACAAGCATGATCTCATCTTAGGCAACGTCATCCCATCGCGGGGAAAAGCTAGCGCATGCTATCTTTACCTTTTGCACAAGCACGAGCTCATCTTGGACAACATCGTCCCACCATGGGGGAAACCTAACATTTCCTTCTCGCACAAGCATGAGTTCATTCTGAACAACATTATCCCATTGTGGGGGAAATCTAGCTTGTGCTACCTTTCCCTCTTGCACAAGCATCAACTCATCTCGGAAAAAATCATCCCACCATGGGGGAAAGATAGCGCATTCTACCTTTCCCTCTTGCACAAGCACAAGATCATCTCGGACAACATCATCCCATCGTGGAGGAAATATAGTGCATGTTAGCTTTCCCTCTTGCACATGCATGAGCTCATTTCGAACAAGATCATCCCATCGTGGGGGAAAGGTAGTGCGTGATGACTTTCCCTCTTGCACACACATGAGATCATCTCAGACAACATCATCCCACTGTGGGCGAAATCTAGCACGTGCTAGATTTCCCTCTTGCACAAGAACGAGCTCATCTCAAACATCATCCCACCATACGGGAAATCTAGTGCATCCTAGCTTTCCCTTTTGTACAAGCACAATCTCATCATAAACAACCACATCCCATTGTGGGGGAAAGCTAGCGTGCTAGATTTCCCTCTTGCACAAGCACGAGGAAGTCTCGGACTACATCATCCTACAATGGGGGAATGCTAGCACATGCCTCTTGCAAAAGCACGAGGTCATCTGAGACAACATCGTCCCATCGTGGGGGTAAGAAAAAGTGTGCTAGTTTTTCCTCTTGCACAAGCACAAGCTCATCTCTGACAACATCGTTGCATTGTCGGGGAAAGTTAGCGCATGCTAGATTTCTCTCTTGCACAAACACGAGCTCATCTCAGACAACAACATCCCAACATGGGGGAAAGATAGCTTTCTCGTGCTAGCTTTCCCTCTTTCACAAGCATGACCTCATCTCGGACAATATCATCCCATCGTGGAGGAAAGGTAGCGCGTGCTATCTTTTCGTCTTGTACAAGCTCAAGCTCATCTCGGACGACATCATCCCATCCTAGGAAAAAGATAGCACATGCTAGCTTTCCATCTTGCACAAGCACAAGCTCATATAGGACAACATCATCCCACCATGGGGGAAAGCTAGCACTTTCTAGCTTTTCCTCTTACACAAGCACGAGTTCATCTCATACAACATCATCCCATCGTGGGGGAAAGCTAGCTCGTGATAGCTTTCCCTATTCCACAAGAAGAAGTTCATCTCAGACAACATCATCCCACCATGGGAATGCTACCTTTCTATCTTGCACAAGTACAAGATCATCTTGGACAACATCATCCCAATGTGGGTGAAAGCTAGCATGTGCTAGCTTTCCCTCTTACACAAGCACGAGCTCATCTCCTATAATATCATATGCCAATGGGGGAAAGGTAGTGCATGCTAGCTTTTCTTCTTGCACAAGCACAAGCTCATCTCAGACAACATCATCCTACCATTGGGGAAAGGTGGTGCGTGCTAGCTTTCCCTCTTGCACAAGCACAAGCTCATCTTAGACAACATCATCCCACTATGAGGTAAAGCTAGCTTGTGCTAGCTTTCCCTATTGCCCAAGCACGAGCTCATATCAGACAACATCATCCCACCATGGGGGAAAGCTAACGCTTGTTAGATTTCCCCCTTGCACACGCACGAGCTCATCTTGGACAACATTATTCCATTGTGGGGGGAAGCTAGAGCATGCTATCTTTCCCTCTTGCACAAGCACGAGATCATCTCAGACAAAAACATCCCACCATGGGGAAAAGCTAGTGTGTGCTAAATTTCCCTCTTGCACAAGCACAAGCTCATCTTGGAAAACATCATCCCAATGTGGGGGAAATCTAGTGTGTTTTATTTCCCTCTTGAACAAGCATGAGCTCATCTTGGACAACATCATCCCACCATGGGGAAATGCTAGCGCGTGCTAGCTTTCCCTCTTGCACAAGGACGATTTCATCTTGGACATCCTCCCACTGGACAACATCATCCCACTGTGTGTAAAATCTAGCTCGTGCTAGCTTTCCCTCTTACACAAGCTCATCTCGGACAACATCATCCCACCATTGGGGAAAGCTAGCATGTGCTAGCTTTCCCTCTTGCACAAGGACGAGCTCATCTTGGACAACACCATCCTATCGTGGGGGAAAGCTAGTGTGTGCTAGCTTTCCCTCTTACAAAAGCACAAGCATGAGATCATCTTGGATAACATCATCCTACCGTGGGGGAAGGCTAGTGCATGCTAGCTTTCCCTCTTACAAAAGCATGAGCTCATCTCGGACAACATCATCCCACCATGGGTGAAATCTAGCACGTGTTAGCTTTACGTCTTGCACAAGCACGAGCTCATCCCATACAACATCATCCCATCATGGAGGAAAGATAGCATGTGTTGGATTTCCCTCTTGCACAAGCATGAGCTCATCAACCCATTGTGGGGGAAATCTACCACGTGCTACCTTTCCCTCTTGCACAAGCACAAACTCATGTTGAACAATATCATCCCACTGTGGGTGAAAGCTAGCGCATGCTAGCTTTCTCTCTTGCACAAACACAAGCTCATCTCTGACACCATCATCCCATCGTGGAGGAAAGAGAACGTCTGTTAGCTTTCCCTCTTGCAAAAGCATGAGCTCATCTCAGACAACATCATCCCATCATGGGGAAAAGCTAGCACATGCTAGTTTTCCCTTTTGCACAAGAACGAGCTCATCTCAGACAACATCATCCCACCGTGGGGGAAATCTAGTGCGTGCTAGATTTCCCTCTTGCACAAACACGAGCTCGTCTCCGACAACATCCCACCGTGGGGGAAAGCTAGCTCGTGATAGTTGTCCCTCTTGCAAAATCATGAGCTCATCTCAGAAAAAATCATCCCACCCTGGGGGAAAGCTAGTGTGTGCTAGCTTTCCCTCTTACACAAGCATGAGCTCATCTCAAACTACATCATCCCACCATGGGGTAAAGCCACCTCTTGAACAAGCATGATCTAATCTCAGACAACATCATTCCATCGTGGGGGAAAGCTAGCGCGTGCTAGCTTTCCCTCTTGCACAAGCACAAGCTCATCTCTGACAACATCATCCTGCCATAGGGGAAAGCTAACACGTGTTATCTTTCCCTCTTGCACAAGCACAAGCTCATCTCAAACAACATCATCGCATCATTGGGGAAAGCTAGCACGTGCTAGCTTTCCCTATTGGACAAGTGTATGCTAGCTTTCTCTGTTGGACAAGCACAATCTCATCTAAGACAACATCATCCAACAATGGGGAAAGCTAGAACGTGATAACTTTCCCCTCTTGCACAAGCACAAGCTCATCTAAGACAATATCATCGCACCGTAGGGGAAAGCATGCTAGTTTTCCCTCTTGCACAAGCATGACTGCATCTCGGGCAACATCATCCAACTGTGGGGGAAAGCTAGCACGTGCTAGCTTTCCCTCTTACACAAGCACGAGCTTATCTCGGACAACATCATCCCACCGTGGGCATACTAGCTTTCCCTCTTACACAAGCATGAGCTCATCTCAAACAACATCATATCTGCGTGGGTGAAAGCTTGCGTGTGTGAAAGCTAGCATGTGCTAGCTTTCCCTCTTGCACAAGCACGAGCTCATATTGAACAATGTCATCCCACCATGGGAGAAAGTTGGCTCATGCTAGCTTTCCCTCTTGCATAAGAACGAGCTCAACTCAGACAATATCATCCCACCATGGGGGAAAGCGAGCGTGTGCTAGCTTTCCCTCTTGCAGAAGCACGAGCTCATCTCAGAAAACATCATCCCATCATGGGGAAAATATAGCGCGTGCTAGTTTTCCCTTTTGCACAAGCATGAGCTCATCTCGGACAACATCATCCCACCATGGGGGAAAGCTAGCACGTGCTAGCTTTCCCTCTTGCACAAACACGAGAGTGTCTTTGACAACATCCCACCATGGGGGAAAGCTAACTCGTGCTAGTTGTACCTCTTGCAAAAACAAAAGCTCATCTCAGACAACATCATCCCACCCTGGGGGTGCTAGCTTTCCCTCTTACACAAGCACGAGCTCATGTCGACAACATCATCCCACCGTGGGGTAAAGCTACCTCTTGAACAAGCACGAGCTAATCTCGGACAACATCATTCCATTGTGGGGGAAATCTAGCATGTGTTATCTTTCCCTCTTGCACAAGCATGAGCTCATCTCTGACAACATCATCCTACCATAGGGGAAAGCTAGCGTGTGTTAGCTTTCCCTCTTACACAAGCACGAGCTCATCTTAGACAACATCATCACATTATTGGGGAAAGCTAGTGCGTGATAGCTTTCCCTCTTGGACAAGCACATGCTAGCTTTCCCTCTTGAACATGCACAAGCTCATCTAAGACAACATCATCCCACAATGGGAAAAACTACCGTGTGCTAGCTTTCCCCTCTTACAAAAGAACAAGCTCATCTCAGACAACATCATTGCACTGTGGCAGAAAGCATGTTAGTTTTCCCTCTTGCACAGGCACGAGTGCATCTCGGGCAACATCATCCCATTGTGGGGGAAAGCTAGCACGTCCTAGCTTTCCCTCTTGCACAAGTACGATCTCATCTTAGACAACATCATCCCACCATGGGTATACTAGCTTTCCCTCTTGCACAAGCATGAGCTCACCTCGAAAAACTTCATACCAGCGTGGGTGAAAGCTAGCGTGTGCTAGCTTTCCATCTTGCACAAGCACGAGCTCATCTTGAACAACATCATCCCACAGTGGGGGAAAGTTGGCTTGTGTTAGCTTTCCCTCTTACACAAGCACAAACTCATCTCGGACAACATCCCACTATGGGGGAAAGCTAGTGCATGCTAGCTTTCCCTCTTGAACAAACACAACCTCATCTCGGACAACATCATCCCACCATGGGGAAAGCTAGCCTGTGCTAGCTTTCCCTCTTGCACAAGCATGAATTCATCTCATACAACATCATCCCACAGTGGGTGAAAGCTAGCTCGTGCTAGCTTTCCCTCTTACACAAGCACAAGCTCATCTTGGAAAACATCATCCCATCGTGGGGGAAGTCTAGCATGTGCTAGATTTTCCTCTTGCATAAGCACGAGCTCATCTCGAACAACATCATCCCATCGTGGGGGAAATCTAGCACATGCTAGCTTTCCCTCTTACACAAGCACGAGCTCATCTAAGACAACATCATCCCACTATGGGAAAAATCTAGCATGTCCAAGATTTCCATCTTGCACAAGCACAAGCTCATCTCAAACATTATCTCAACATGGGGAAAAACTAGAGCATGCTAGCTTTCCCTCTTGCACAAACACGAGCTCATCTCAAACATCATTGGACCATGGGGAAAAAATAGAGAGTGTAATCTTTCCCTCTTGCACAAGGATGACCTCATCTCGAACAACATCCCACTATGGGTGAACGCTTGTGCATGCTAGTTCTCACTCTTACACAAGCACGATCTCATCTCGTAAAACATCATCCCACTGTGGGGGAAAGCTAGTGAGTGCTAATTTTCCTTCTTGAACAAGCATGAGCTCATTTCAGACAATATCACCCCACCGTGGGGGAAAACTACCTCGTCCTAGCTTTCCCTCTTGCACAAACACGAGCTCATCTCAGACAACATCATCCCACTGTTGGGAAAAGCTAGGTCATGCTAGCTTTACCTTTTGCACAAGCACAAGCTCATCTTGGACAACATCATCCCACCATGGGGGAAACCTAGCATTTCCTTCTCACACAAGCACAAGTTCATCCTGAACAACATCATCCCATTGTGGGGGAAAGCTAGCTCATGCTACATGTCCCTCTTGTACAAGTAGCAGCTCATCTCAGACAACATCATCCCATCTTGGGGGAAAGCTAGCGCGTTCTACCTTTCCCTCTTGCACAAGCACGAGATCATCTCGGACAACATCATCCCATCGTGGGGGAAAGATAGTGCATGCTAGATTTCCCTCTTGTACAAGCATGAGCTCATATTGAACAATATCATCCCATCATGTGGGAAAGGTAGTGCGTGATGGCTTTCCCTCTTGCACAAGCATGATATCATCTCAGACAACATCATCCCATCGTGGGTGAAAGCTATCACGTGCTAGCTTTCCCTCTTGCATAAACATGAGCTCATCTCAAATATCATCCCACCATATGGGAAATCTAGCGCATCCTAGATTTCCCTTTTGCACAAGCACAAGTTCATCATGGATAACAACATCCCATTGTGGGGGAAAGCTAGCATGCTAGCTTTCCCTCTTGCACAAGCACGAGCAAGTCTCAGACTACATCATCCTACAATGGGGGAAAGCTAGCACATGCCTCTTGCAAAAGCACGAGTTCATTTGGGACAACATCTTCCCATCGTGGGGGTAAGGAAAAGTGTGCTATTTTTTCCTCTTGCACAAGAATGAGCTCATCTCGGACAACATCATTGCATTGTCGAGGAAAGTTAGCGCGTGTTAGATTTCCCTCTTGCATAAGAACGAGCTCATCTCGGACAACAACATCCCACCATGGGGGAAAGATAGCTTTCCCGCAGTAGCTTTCCCTCTTGCACAAGCATGACCTCATCTCGAAACAAATCATCCCATTGTGGGGGAAAGGTTGAATGTGCTAGCTTTCCGTCTTGTACAATCTCGAGCTCATCTCGGACGACATCATCCCACCCTAGTAAAAAGCTAGCGCATGCTAGCTTTCCATCTTGCACAAGCACAAGCTCATCTAGGACAACAACATCCCACCATGGGGGAAAGCTAGTGCTTGCTAGATTTCTCTCTTGCAGAAGCATGAGTTCATCTCAGACAACATCATCCCATCGTGGGGGAAAGCTAGCTCGTGCTAGCTTTCCCTCTTCCACAAGCACGAGGTCATCTCAGACAACATTATCTCACCATGGGAATGCTATCTTTCCCTCTTGCACAAGCATGAGCTCATCTCGGACAACATCATCCCAATGTGGGTGAAAGCTAGCATGTGCTAGTTTTCCCTCTTACACAAGCACGAGCTCATCTCGGACAACATCATCTGCCGATGGGGGAAAGGTAGTGCATGCTAGATTTTCCTCTTGCACAAGCACAAGCTCATCTCAGACAACAACATCCCATCGTTGGGGAAAGGTAGCGCATGCTAGATTTGCCTCTTGCACAAGCATGAGCGCATCTTAGACAACATCATCCCACTGTGAGGTAAAGCTAGCTTATGCTAGCTTTCCCTATTGCCCAAGCATGATCTCATCTCAGACAACGTCATCCCTCCATGGGAGAAAGCTAACGCTTGCTAGCTTTCCCCCTTACACACGCACAAGCTCATCTTGGACAACATCATTCCACTGTGGGGGAAAGATAGAGCATGCTATCTTTCCCTCTTGCACAAGCACGAGCTCATCTTGGACAAAAACATCCCACCATGAGGAAAAGCTAGTGTGTGCTAACTTTCTCGCTTGCACAAACACAATATGATCTTGGACAACATCATCCCACCGTGGGGGAAAGCCAGTGTTTGTTCTTTCCCTCTTGCACAAGCATGAGATCATCTCAGACAACATCATCCCACCGTGGGGAAAAGCTAGCACGTGCTAGCTTTCCCTCTTGCACAAGCACAATTTCATCTTGGACATCATCCCACTGTGTGGGAAAGCTAACTCATGCTAGCTTTCCCTCTTGCACAAGATCATCTCGAACAACATCATCCGACCATTGGGGAAAGCTAGCTTTCCTTCTTTCATAAGGACGATCTCATCTCATACAACATCATCCCATCATGGGGGAAAGCTAGTGCATGCTAGCTTTCCCTCTTGCACAAGCACAAGCACGAGCTCATCTTGGATAGCATCATCCTACCGTGGGGGAAATCTAGTGCATGCTAGCTTTCTCTCTTACACAAGCATGAGCTCATCTCGGACAACATCATCCCACTATAGGCGAAATCTAGCGCATGCTAGCTTTGCGTATTGCACAAGCACAAGCTCATCTCATACAGCATCATCCCACCATGGAGGAAAGCTAACACGTGTTGGCTTTCCCTTTTGCACAAGCAGGAGCTCATCTCGGACATCATCAACCCACTGTGGGGGAAATCTAGCACGAGCTGCCTTTCCCTCTTGCACAAGCACGAACTCATGTCGAACAATATCATCCCATTGTGGGTGAAAGCTAGCGTGTGCTAGCTTTCTCTCTTGCACAAACATGAACTCATCTTGGACACCATCATCCCACCATGGAGTAAAGCGAGCATCTGCTAGATTTCCCTCTTATGCAAGCATGAGATCATCTCGGACAACATCATCCCATCATGGGGAAAATCTAGCACGTGTTAGTTTTCCTTTTTGCACAAGCACGAGCTCATCTCGAATAACATAATCCCACTGTGGGGGAAAGATAATGCATGCTAGCTTTCCCACTTGTACAAACATGAGCTTGTCTCTGACAACATCCCACCGTGGGGGAAAGCTAGCTCGTGATAGTTGTCCCTCTTGCAAAATCATGAGCTCATCTCAGACAACTTCATTCCACCCTGGGGGAAAGCTAGTGCGTGCTCTCTTTCCCTCTTACACACACACGAGCTCATCTCGAACAACATCATCCCACCGTAGGGTAAAGCTACCTCTTGCACAAGCATGAGCTAATCTCGGACAACATCATTCCATCGTGGGGGAAAGCTAGCGCATGCTAGATTTCCCTCTTTCACAAGCATGAGCTCATCTCTGACAACATCATCCCACCATAGGGAAAAGCTAGCATGTGTTAGCTTTCCCTCTTGCACAAGCACGAACTCATCCTAGACAACATCATCGCATCATTGGGGAAAGCTAGCGCATGCTAGCTTTCCCTCTTGGAAAAGCACATGCTAGCTTTCCCTCTTGGACAAGCACAAGCTCATCTAATACAACATCATCCCATAATGGGAAAAGCTAGCACATCCTAGCTTTCCCCTCTTGCACAAGAACAAGCTCATCTAAGACAACATCATCGCACCGTGTGGGAAAAAATGCTACTTTTCCCTCTGGCACAAGCACGACTGCATCTCGAGCAACATCATCCCACTGTGTGGGAAAGCTAGCGCATGCTAGCTTTCCCTCTTGCACAAGCACGAGCTCATCTCAGACAACATCATCCCACCGTGGGCATACTATCTTTCCCTCTTGCACAAGCACGAGATCATCTCGAACAACATCGTACCAGAGTGGGTGAAAGCTAGCATGTTCTAGCTTTCCCTCTTGCACAAGCATGAGCTCATCTTGAACAACATCATCCCGCTATGGGGGAAAGTTGGCTCATGCTAGCTTTCCCTCTTGCACAAGCATGAGGTCATCTCAGACAACATCATCCCACCATGGGGGAAAACGAGTGTGTGCTAGATTTCCCTCTTGCACAAGCACAAGCTCATCTCGGACAACATCATCCCATCATGGGGAAAATCTAGCGCGTGCTAGTTTTCCTTTTTGCACAAGCACGAGCTCATCTCGAACAACATCATCCCATTGTGGGGGAAAGCTAGTGCATGCTATATTTCCCTCTTACACAAACACGAGCATGTCTCCGACAACATCCCACAGTGGGGGAAAGCTATCTCGTGCTAGTAGTCCCTCTTGCAAAAGCATGAGCTCATCTCAGACAACATTATCCCACCCCAAGGGTGATAGTTTTCCCTCTTACACAAGCATGAGCTCATCTCGACAACATCATCCCACCGTGGGGTAAAGCTACCTCTTGCACAAGAACGAGCTAATCTCAAACAACATCATTCCATTGTGGGGGGAAGCTAGTGCATGTTAGATTTCCCTCTTGCACAAGCATGAGCTCATCTCTGACAACATCATCCCACCATAGGGGAAAGCTAGCGTGTGCTAGCTTTCCCTCTTGCACAAGCACAAACTCATCTCGGACAACATTATCGCATCATTGGGGAAAGCTAGCGCATGCTAGCTTTCCCTCTTGGACAAGCACAAGCACATCTAAGACAACATCATCCCACAATGGGAAAAGCTAGTGTGTGCTAGCTTTCCCCTCTTGCACAAGCACAAGCTCATCTCAGACAACATCATCGCACCATGGGGGGAAACATGCTAGTTTTCCCTCTTGCACAAGCACGAGTGCATCTCGGACAACATCATCCCATTGTGGGGGAAAGATAACATGTGCTAGCTTTCCCTCTTGCACAAGCACGATCTCATCTCAGACAACATCATCCCACTGTGGGCATACTATCTTTCCCTCTTGCACAAGAACGTGCTCATATCGAACAACATCATACTAGCGTCGGTGAAAGCTAGCATGTGCTAGCTTCCCCTCTTGCATAAGCATGACCTCATCTTGAAAAAAATCATCCCACCGTGGGGGAAAGTTGGTTCATGCTAGCTTTCCCTCTTGCACAAGCACGATCTCATCTCAGACAACATCATCCCACCATGGGGGAAAGCTAGCACGTGCTAGCTTTCCCACTTGCACAATCACGAGCTCATCTTGAACAACATCAACCCACCATGGGGGAAATATAGCACGTGCTAGCTTTCCCTCTAGCACAAGCATGAGCTCATCTCAGGCAATATCATCCCATTGTGGGGGAAAGCTAGCGCAAGCTAGCTTTCGCTCTTGCTCAAGCATAAGTGCATCTCGAACAACATCATTTCACTGTGGGGGAAAGCTAGCACGTGTTGGATTTCCCTCTTTATTAAGTTAGACTATGATTACATTCATATCCTTCAACAAAAGTACTCGGAGAAAAGAGAGCAATACCTCTGTCGTTGCTCCTCGAAGAATGCTAACCTACTACCTCAAATTATGGATTTGTTGTGAAAAAGACATAAAATATTGACCCTTTGACCATGTCAAGGGGTATGCCAAATAACTTCCTTGAAACATTTGATCCATGCCTTGATAAATTTCAAGAAGTTTCAGCCACGCTCTAACCTTGCCCCTAAACAATCAACTTGTTCTTGTAAACTAAGTCTGAAAGAAAATTAGTAGTCTTTAGTCCAGTAAAGCATGATGACATAAAATTGCGATAACCCTGTGGTATTTCATGTTTGTATCTAATATACACATATCAATACCCCATTTAATGATGGTTGTGGCTCATATGGAATGTTGGAACAAGGATGAAAATGATGTCTACATAGAACAAGCCTAAAATTTACTTACAACGATTTGGTCTCTTGCTGGTGCAATATAAAAATTAGACCTCCAACTGTCACTCAACTTCAAAACATGAACAAATATGGAAATCATGCATGAAGAGGCTCCCAAACAGTCCTCAAATCAACATAGCACATGAACATAAATGTCATCAAAAGCATGCACCAATAGGGGCTAACTCAGTCATTGTCTTCTCCACCAAGAAACATAGGATAGAGCCAAAATATCCAATTAATGCACTTTTGTGCTAAACCAACCACAAAATAAACCTCAACAAGGAACCCTAAACATGTGTATAAATAGTAAATACTTGTCACTTGCAAAATTGAGATGAGTCAGCCCTAGGCTTTGTTGGACACAGGACGACCCTAGTATTTGTTCGAACAGGTCATCTCTAATGTATGCTCAGAAAGGTTAGCCCTCCCTTTATGATTTAGATCAACCAATATGAATCACTAGATTTTCTTGTCTTATGGTGTACCATGTGTCCCGAGTGCACAACTACAAGACCTTCATGTTTATGATGAAATTCCTTTATAAAGATTGAATCCATTGTTGGTTTGTTTCTCTTCAAACATTTGATGCCACACCCACTTGTTCATGTTAAAGGTACTATCCTCATTCGGCCTCAACAAATTCCCAATAAAATCATGCGACTAGCACCTCAACAAACACAAATCAAGTTTATTTCGAGCCCAACACTTGTAACATTATCTCCAAGTGCACTCTCCATTTGATCATTGAAGATCTGGGAATGTTACATCCACTTATTATTAATAGCAACATACATACCTCTGTTGCAAGCATGTGTACTGCTACCTTACAAACCCTGACATCTGGAGCTTCAAAACTAGAACACTTACACTAAAACAAGACTTGCAAGTCCTCTAGAAAGGCTCTATGAACATAACACTCTTTCTTGAATAGGAAAATATATTCAAATTCGGCAGACAATTTGTGTAGTACCCCAGAGTGGAGATCAAAATTTCAGACAAACTTTCCAACAATAGATTCAATCATGATAAAATCACTCCTCAAAAGTATTCTAGCTATTGTTTTTTTTTGTACAGGGATATTGTGTGGAGACTAGTGAGTCCAAGTGTTAGTCACAGTTGACACAAGATTAGCCTTAGTGAAATACTAAAGGAAATTCCACTTTGCTGGAAGTTCATGCTTCTCATGTCATGACCATACATTGCAATTGCCAAATACAATACTCCTGATGAACAACACATTACTGGGGTCCGATCTATGGATATAAACATAAATTTGATTCACCTGTGTCTATTCTCAACAGGTTTGTCCCATATTAACAAATGGATATTTCTGAAATGGATTATTCATGGTGGTGTCCCTCAAATCTAAGAGATGGTCTTGGGCATGATTTATGTGCTGCATTATTGGATGCTTCACCTATACTCTCTCATATCAATCATCCAAATTTCCTCTAGCTATAGAGAGAGAGTTTGATGCTTTGTCATCTTCTTCAGGGACATAACTTGAAATGTATTTTGAGGAGGCCAATACCATATATGGGATGAGAGAATTCATATCCATGTTGATGCCAGTGAAACCTGAATTTGTTGATATGTGAATCAAGATGCCCAAGGTGTTGATTTGCATGTGTGCCTCTAAGATATGGACTTAAAATGTTTCTCTTTGATCTCTACTCAAGATCAACTATTACAAAATCCTGTTACTGTGCACTCAACATTTTAAAACAACATGTTGTATCCTTTATTTAGCAAACTACTGCTGGAAAACATGTCTCAAATGCATATAAGGGCATGCTGGAAGGCCACAAGAATTTGGTCTATCATAACATCCAAAAAACAACAGATTTCTGACATAAAACTGATGTGATTCACCATCCAAAAGTGTATCTCACATAAAAGTGCGCATTCGCCATCCAAATATGTTGTTGCCTTTGAAAATATTATTTTATGTGCTGAAAATGGTCATCAAGGCACACAAAGGTAGACAAAACAAATGTTGAATTTGATGTATGAACTTTTTGGTGGTTCATCATCCCCTATTCATAAATTCACTCACCCTGATTGATCGATAGGCTGCTAAAAGGAAATTAAAGTTACCAAAACTAGATCATATAACTTGCATCTCGTCATTATTGTAAAATATATCAAAACTATCAAAAACATGGAAATAATTCTTTATGATGACTTCCTGCCCTAGTGCTAGAAATAGGGTTGTTCTAGCAGTTGCTCCAAATGAGTATGAAGAAACAATTGAATGGCTATTATAAATGCAGGTTTATCTCGGGCCTCTGCTGCTCACAAAGTGCACAAATATTCTTATGTGCTGGAACCCCAAATATATTCTATCTATTATATATGGTTGCTAGCTTAAATGTGACTAAATATACTAGAAATATTACATAAAACTTGTTCCACAACAATACACAAACCTGTAATGCTTGGTCTATACACTATCTACTCCTTGGATAATCTTCATCCATGTAGTGGCCTACTACAAGAAGATAAAGTATCTCCCTTTTTGGCAAAGGACCACCATCTCTATCTAAGGCAACTTCAAGCAGTAAAGTAGTTTTAGAACTTGATAGAATAATTTTTTAACTTAAAATAATCCAAAATCAAGAATACTTTTAAAGATAAATGTTGTACATAGGAGATGAGGATTCTAGCATGCACATGTCTCCTCATAGTTGGGTGGCAATAAGTTTATTGGTATCACTTCCGCAACAAATGAAAAAGGCATTTATAAAAATTGTGAAGACTATGAGAATGTGAAAAATTTCTTGCAAACACTTCACAACCTTTAAAAAATATATTATCTCCCAACTCTA
>SNQJ01S0173784.1:15743-36044 GCA_010110895.2 Picea sitchensis | reverse complement strand
AAATGTCTGTCCAATACATAATTAGCCAATGCATTGGACAGACATTTGAACCATTTATAAATCCAACACATTTAAATTCACACAATATAAAGTAAACCGATAGAAGCCATCTGTATATAACGATCAAAAGAGTTTGTTGTTTTTACAAAAAGTTTGTCCGAAGACCAAAATATCAAAAATTGAAGCTTGTAACTTCTACAAGGTGACGTCACGGATGACGTTCACGGTAACACACTACTGCCCTAGCTACTCTGCGGAGAAGTCGACCCATAGCTGCTGACACCCCTACAGTGTGACACTGATCGCGTCGTGGAATCTCTTCCAGAGTCATATCTGGAATGTCTGTTGTCAGACCCTCTAAATTCTATTCCACCACCTGGTAATCTTCGACATACTGTGGTACTACTGTTGCTGCTTCTCCTCGTTGCTGGATAGGAGAAGTACCAGGAGGTCTATATGGTCCAACATCTTTGTTATGAATAAAGATTTTGTTTTAGTCTTCGGATAAATCTATAAAACAAAAATATTTAATATGATAAAAAATTCAAAAACATTTTAAAACGAGAAAATTTGTGTACTTCTTACCGAGGTCTCCCCACTGAGCGTCCTCAGGCAGTGCTAGATCCAGATCTCCTCAGAAATCCAACCTGGCATAGGCGTATTCATCGACCATCAACATCTGGTTTTGCAACCAGTCAAAGAAAATATCTTCATATTTGACGATTGGTCCTGCCACGTGTCGGGCCATGAGCCGACACCACCGCAACATCCTCGGATCCCTAGGACCCGGAAATTCCCACTCAACCTGTAGTCTGAATACGGGGACTCTCTCGAGGAAGAAAAACACTAACAAAGATCCATATCCAAATTGTTTCAGTTCACCCCGCCTGCACTTGGTTAGTTGTCTTTTGATACTGCGCAGCACGGCATCAACCCAGTTAAATACTCGGGGCTCAGTACACTCGATGGCGTACTGGAAGTAGCTCTGTAATGCCATATGTGGAGCTGAACTTCCATCCATCTGATAAATTGTGAAGAGAATAGTGTGGAGAGTCAAGTCTGTTACTCCCTAGATCGCCACTTTCCCTTTCTTTCTTTCGGCCTCAGGTACACAGTATTGATTGCAATATTCACTCATTTTTAACCCGCCACCTCTGTTGCCGGTCAGACTGACATAAGACCCATGCCTGGATAATCCGATCAAGAAGTATATGTCCTCTATGTCAATGGCTAATGTGTGAGCTCCTACATTAAAAACTTGCTGGTCTGGATCCCACATACGGACTAGATACTCCAGTAATCTGACTTGGGCTCTCATGCCCGAGATACGAAAGTATTTTAAGATACCACAATCTCTCAATGCATCTATGGTGGGAGGATGATTCTTGGCATTCGCATTATCCTCCTCATGTTCTCGTTTCCGCCACTCAAGCACCATGATTTTTGGTCAAATACATGCACAAGGAAGATAAAGGGTGGATTAATGATTTACTTCATGATCTAGATCTTTTTCATTGGCTAAACATTTAAAAACAAAATTGAGTTCTGCATTGTTCGCAGGTGCAAGAAGTAAATAATAGTAGAAAATTCAAAGATGCAAAAATGCATGTTCAATGGAAGTGCATGAGAATGGAGAAAATTCAAAGTGTAGACTTGTACTTCTTCTTTGACTCACATTAACATGTATTCCTCAACATCAATTTCTAAAACTTGATATTCTGGGGGGAAATCTAGATTGGGAACAAATTCACCATGATGTGGAGTTCAACACAATGGAGTTAAGATGAATATTTTACGAAACTATTATTCGTGAAGAGAGCGATACAAATAGTGAAGAAGATAACTTTGCGACTGAGGATGAAGAATTTGAATCTTTGGATGAATATGAAGATGATGATCACAACCCTCCTCCTACAGCTAAGTCAATGATAGAGAATTTGGCTACCTGAGTAATCCGCCATGACCAACGAGATGTAATTTGTTCGATATGCAATGACATGATACCTCTGGGTGAGGGAGAAAAAGAAATACCATGTACACATATCTATCATGGAAAATGCATCATTCAATGACTCAACATGAGAAACCTTTGTCCACACTGTAGATATTAGATGCCCACAGATAATCCAAGTTAATTAGAGGATCCAGACTATGAAGAGTTAAAACAACGAGACAGTTTCATCTCTATCTTTTTTTTGCCCAATTTTATTCTAGTTCGTTAATTTCAATGGAAACAATTAGTTAAATGATCTCTCCTTATCATAAATATTTATTTTCCATTATCTTTATCTATGGATGGACATCTTTTTCACAATTTCATTTGTTGAGGTTTCATTTACAAGTTTTTTTTCCTTTGCATTTAACTATAGAGGAGAATGATTTTCATAATTGCATTATTCGACGTTTCATTTCCAGTTCTTTTCTACTATCTTTAGTTATGGACGAGAATTGTTTCAAGAATTTCTCGTAATGGTTAAAAAATAGTCCTTTTCATCTAGTAATTTGATGGAACAAAGCGATGAAAATTGATTGAAGGCAATCAAAAAACATCTTATTGCTTCATTTTGGTATGAAAAGATAAAGTTTACATATTCTTTGAATCAAAAGGAAAACTAATGAATTGAATTTACACAGTTTTGATACTTGCATTCCTCTCTTTTTCCAAACTTATCTATTTGTTGAAAGTTGCAGGGACAATGTGTTGTACTCATCCCATTATCTTTGGATTGTGGCGATCCCTGGTATCTTTAGCTTAGAAAATCTATTTTTTAAAAGGGAAAGTTTTCTTTTTTAATGTAGATCCTTGAACTTCAGAGATGGGAACATTACAACTCAAAGATTCTTGAACTTGAGAGACAGACACATTACAACTCAAAAGATCCTTGAACTTGAGAGACGAGCACATTACATCTCAATCCACTTTTAAAAAGTCAAGCACTCTCAATATTTCAGTAAAATACAACAATGTGGAAAAAAAATTGGAATTGAAATCGCTGCCAAATTACAATGAATTCCGTAGATTTTAACAAGCTAATCAATGTGAAGCAATGATCCTTTTGTGATTCTTGTGTTGAGGCTTGTAAATAGTGAAGTGAAACATAAATGAAACATATTTAATGGTTTTTTGCAGTTCAATCTTAATAGCATTGTTAAGCTTAGAATTGAGTCTAAGAAATGCTTTACGACACAAAATTGTAAAGGAAGCCTCAACCAACGAAATTATGACAATAATTCACATCAATAGCTAAAGACATGAAAATAACTGTGATGGAATCTTGGACTAACAAAATTAAGAAAACAATTCAACTCTATAGCTAAATATAGAGGAAAGAACTGTAAAGGATGCCTTAATTAAGAAATTATGAAAATAATTTTCATCAATAGCTAAAGAAAGAGTAAAAGAACGTTGCATGAAACCTTGACTAGAGAAATTCTTGAAACAATTCTCATCCATAACTAAATATAGTGGAAAAGAATTGGAACTGAAATATCAATTAATGCAATTATGAAAATCATTCTCCTTTATAGCTAAATGCAAAGGGAAAAAATACCTGTAATTGAAACCTCAACAAACGAAATTGTGAAAAAGATTCCCATCCATAGCTAAAGATAGTGGAAAAGAACTGTTTATGACAAGGAGGGATCATTTAACTAATTGTGTCCATTGAAATTAACAAACTATAATGAAATTGGGCAAAAGAAAGATAGAGATGAAACTTCCTCGTTGCTTTAACTCTTCATAGTTTGGATCATTCGATTAACTTAGATCGTCCGTGAGCATATTATATCTATAGAGTGGACAAATGTTTCTCATATTGAGCAATTGAATGATGCATTTTCTATGATAGAGATGTGTACATGGTAGTTCTTTTTCTCCCTCACCTAGATGTATCATGTCACTACAGATCGAACAAATTACATCTCCTTGGTCATGGATGATTACTTGGGTAACCAAATTCTCTATCGCTAACTTTGTTGTAGGAGGAGGGTTGAGATCCTCATCTTCATATTTTTTCAAAGATTCAAATTCTTCATTCTCAGTTGCAGAGTTGTCTTCTTCACTATTTGTATCGCTCTCTTCATGAATAACAATTTTGTTAAATGTCCATATTAACTCCAATGTGTTGGACTTCACATCATGGTGAATTTGTTCTCATTCTAGATTTCCCCCCAGAATATCAAGTTTTAGGAATTGATGTCGATGAATACGTGTTAATGTAAGTCGAAGAAGAATAACATGTCTATACTTCAAATTATCTTCATTCTCATGCACTTCCACTTGACATGATTTTTTGCATCTTTCTTCAGTAGATCAGGAAGTATTATTTAGTTCTTGCATTGAATCATCAAAAGTGGATATATCACTATTTGGATGACTGATTGAAACGCTTTTATGTCCTCCTTCATTACCCTTGGAATTCAAACTTTCTTCCAACTGAGTGGTTTTGTGTCTTTCATTATGTACAAAATTCAAACTTTCTCTCACCTGAGTGGTTTTATGTCCTCTTTTATTATCTGCGAAATTTGAACTTTCTCCCACCTGAGCAGTTTTATGACCTCCTTCATTATTTGAGGAATTTGAACTTTCTCCCACACAAGGTTCCATGAATTAAAAGTACAACCAATGCAATTGGATATTCACCCCATGTACATTATAAGTAATCATGTAAATAATTATGTGGTTTTGAAGGTCCATCTAAGAAACCTGTTGGAGTTCGTCATAATCATGATTTTCTGGAGATAGATTGAGAATTCCATTTCGTTTCATATTCCAAAGAAGGACAAGAAATCGTGTCTTGTAGTCAGCCCTTTGCCTTTACTCAAGGTCACTTAGAGAAAATGCTTGGTCGAAATTGCAATCATCCCAAAGACAGAATGAATAACTGCATTTGGTGCATCAAATTCCCATACCATTTATTCCTCAGTTTCATGTGTATCTTCTTCCATCTTATTCTTCCAGTTACATGTGGGGTGAAAACTAACCAAATACGGCTCCTAAAAGAATCACCAGGAACCACAAACCACCTTACGAACTACTACGAATGAATTCCGTGGTCGGTGTGATCAACGAACTAACGAGACTGGACCAACCACCATTGATTAACCGATATTGGTTAACCCCACCACCATCACTTAAGCTATCGAGAAAGTTTGCCTACCATTTTTTCATCTTATTCTTTCAATTTCACATTGAGCTTCTTCTATGTTGAAAAACGTTTAAAATATACACGACTTAAAAAATAGATCCTTGTTATTAATGATTCAAATATTTAATGACAAGTTGCAGAGGGTATTTTATTTTATATAATACCTAAATGTATATTTATTTTCATATATTTTACACTTAAAAGTATATTTATCAAACATAGTTCATTTTTGTCTTTTAAGTCTTTCCAATATTAAACGAGTGATTTCAAGAGGAAGAGTGCTTCTAATGACCTTGTAGATGTATGCTTCCTCACAATATCACATGCTAGAATTCAACAAAAATATTGAAAGTGATATTGTGGATTTTATTATTTGCATTTTTTTAAGGGTATAATGGAATGTTTTATATTTGCATTGTATGTATTCATAATTTTTTCCAACATATTTTATGGAAAAATTTTAGGTGTTTTTTTACATTAGAGGATGATATTAAAGATAAATATTAGATTATTCTAGATACAACGTGAGGTCAACAATTCATGAATAAATTATATATAACTTAATGACAATTAGCTTAATAAGAACAACGACCCAAGTGAATTTGCATTTTTTAAGGGTATAATGGAATGTTTTATATTTGCATTGTACATATTCATAATTTTTTCTAATATATTTTATGGAATTTTTTTACATGTTTTTTCACATTTGGAGGATGATATTAAAGGTAAATATTAGATTCTTCTAGATACAACGTCAGGTCAACAATTCATGAATACATTATATATAACTTAACAACAATTAGCTTAATAAGAACAACGACCCAAGTGAAGAGGGTAACAATTATTTCTCACATATAGCTTGACATAAATCCCACATATTTAAATTAATATTTTATATTTCAATGCCATATAGTTTAGTTTGAACAAAGATATCATACTTTATTCTGCAAAGTTTGAGCCATTTTCTTATTTTGGACATAAATTCCACATTTAAATTAATATTTTATATCTCAATGCCATATAGTTTAGTTTGAATAAAGATACCATACTTTATTCTACAAAGTTTGAGCCATTTTCTTATTTTGGCTATAATTGGAGTATATTAAGTCAGATTGAGATGAAACCTATGGGTTTTTTCCGCAGTAAGGAGGGTTACAAAAGTGCCAAAGGGAACTACTATCCATTTATGCTCAGATTTGTCATAAATTGCAAAACAATGTTTTTTAAAGATTTGGGTTTAATTCAGTGACATATCTAGATTAAGCTGGAATTCTTGGAGAAAATATATAAAGTTGATATGGAAATAAACCATGAAGGAATTGAATAAACTCTAAGGGGTTTCGAAAGGGGATATTGAAATAGGCCAAAATCCACTATTCCAAGCCACTTTTGGGGGATTTTTGGGATTTTTAGAGGAAAAGTGATCCTATATCACAAAAATGGAAAAATTTATTACTCAACATTTTGAATACTCATTAATATAGAAAATTTTGGTTTATTGAAGTTTTTCTAGAAGTCACAGATTGGGAGATAGTCAGTTTTGCTAAAAATTCTAAGTTTGGAAATTTTTTTGTAAAAAAGACAGTTGCAGATTCCAGATTGTTGTAGAATATTACTAGGGCGACAGATAGAAAATATGAAGTTTTTTATGTGTTCACCATAATGAGTATTATCAACATCCGACATAAAAAAATTGATTCCTATTGTATTTTTCTTTGCAGTTGGCATAAGTTGGTTTTTGAATAAAAATTACACTAGTGGAGAAAATGCACAAATGGGGTGAAAATGTTTTTTTCAAAAAGCCATAACTTTCAGCTCCGAGATCAAATTGGGGCATAAGAATAGGAATTGGAAAGCTGATGCAGAGGTGAATAAATTGGAATTATTAACCCTCATGTGATTATGAACTAGAATCTCCCGAATGCCAAAGTCCCAGAGAGGGACCCTTTCATTTAATCAATTACATTTAAATTGTTCCGACAACCTGCAGGAGCGAGAAAGTAGATCCGGGCCTTTGACCTGTTTCAAATTATCCAATACACCACTCTAAACCTCTGGAGTTTTGAATTCCCAGAATCCCGAAGGGTCCACACTTACACGTGACGACGCGTTAAACACAAAGTCATGGACATGTGGGTCCGGGCCTTCGACCGATTAATGCCAACATTCCAACATACAAAATTTCCCAAAGTCACGAACTCCCAATGTCCTGGGGTATTCCACCAACTATTAGGCCAAGCGAGCATGTGCCAGGGTGATTGTCACGCGACAAAGGGCAGAGATGACACATGGCCCCATCAATGGGTGACACATGTCACGTTCCAATTGACATATAAGGTTTGTAAAAAGCACAAATCAAGGTGACATGTGGAATGTTGAACATGAGTCCACATCACCTTAGGTGACGTCAACATGCCACGTCACTCCAGACGAATAGCCTCCAGGAGCCTCTATTCTCTCCTTCCTGCGAAATCGCCCGAAGCTCTGAAGTCTGAGCTCCCGCCACCAACCTCCCAATACACTTTTTATCCCACGGTCGAGATGGGTCCACATAGATCCATAGATCTACGACCTCCGTTGCTTCACAACTTCAGCGTTTGGGGTTTTCGCTGTGTAATTTCCTTTTTAATCCCGGAGTGGTCAACGTCGGACTGACCACAGTCTAGATCCAATGATCAGGAGGGATCTCGATGCATCCTCGGGTCGACGGTCCTCGTCGCTTCGCAACTTCGACGTCCGGGGGTTCCACCCGTTTAACACTCCCTTTTCTCCTGGAGTGGTCAACGTCGGGCTGACCACGATGTAGATCCAATGGTCAAGGAAGATCCCGAAGATCCTTAGATCTACGATTCTCATCACTTCATGAGTTCGACATTTGGGGGTTCCACCCATTTAACACTCCCTTTCTCCCGGAGTGGTCAACGTTGGGTTGTCCACACCATAGATCCAACCGTTAGGGAAGATCACGAAGATCCTCAGATCTACGGCTCATGTTACTTTACAACCGAGAAGTGGATTAGGGTTCAACGGTGGGACAGGTCCCATAGTCATAGTCAAGGAAACCACCATATGTTGGTCAACCTTGTCGGTAACCGTACCAACAAGTTTCCTTCAGTTGGTTTCAAAGGTTGTAAATCATAACATCCCGGAGCTCCGGACTCCCAGAGTTTCGAAGCCAAAATAACTTAGCTCCTTTCGGACCTAGTGAAGGGTTCTAAGGTCCTGGTCATGTGGATTCCCTAAAAAATCTCGGGGATGCATGTTCAACTCTTAGCCATGATTTGGTTAGGGTCGTGGACATGAACCCTCGATGACACAGACGAATGGTTTGAAGGAGGCACCCTCCCTCCACAGAGCTCGAATTTAGTAACCTACGAAGGTAAATTCGAGGGGTCAACATGACTGAAGTATTCCAGTGAAATCTTCCCCGACTCTTACATTACAAAATCAATCCTTGGGAAAAATTCCCTTAAGTATTTTCCAACCAGCACAAAGACCGTAAAATTATTCCTAAATTCATATGAAGACTCATGTCTAATAGTTCTCTTGCTGCTAAGTAGAGGCAAACATAAACCATTCATATACAAGGGTTCACAGAAAAACAATAAGCAATTGTAATATTTAATCAAACAATGCTACTTTTAGTCATAGACATAGACATCCAACCACTCATTTCAATTCTAGTACACATGGTAAGGAATACTTATCAAGAAACCAGATAGTGAAGAAACTGTTGAGAGGGGTGCCCATTTCCACCCAACTGTAGGCACAACAACTCCTAGATGGATTTACTGCTGGCCAACCCCTAGCTAGATCATGATGCTATCTGAGAGACTCGTCCTTCTTGTTCAATGACAGTCAGGGATGAAGGCCACTCTCGTCCTCCCACATGAACTTAGAAAAACAGTTTTCTCTCCACCAAGCAAGGGGGCCTGCAATGAGTGCTTCCTCAGTCACTCGTCCTCTCTACAACCCTGTTTATCAGCTTGGACTAAAAATGTTTCCAAAAACTTCTTGCACTGAGAGGAAACTTGTTTTTTAGTTCTCTTCAGAACCAGAGAGGTGCACACACTCTTCTCCTTCAGGGAAAATTGTCTCTCGATTCATCTTCTTCGCAATTATCTCTTCTGCCCACGAATCCCCTTATTTTCTTGCATTCCTCAACAAGATTACGTGGGTCCGAATCCCCATTTCCTGGTCAGGTCAAGAAGTTTTTCAGATGGGTACTCTTCTCATCTCCTCATTGACTCTTGAGGAGAACTTCCTAACTACTAGCCTGACTGGTAATTTATTTTTGGGTCAGAGGACTGTTCTGGGTCTAAATAATTTAAATCCAGTAAGGTACTGGTATGGTGGGGGTCATCTCAACCATTGTTGGTTCCCCTCACCATCTCTCTCATGCATCATGATCTACCTTGGCAAACCCCTTCAACAGTTATGCAACACTTTCCATTTTATTTAATAACATAAATACATACATTACCTTTTATAACAAAAAGGTTCATCAATTCCAACATCCACACATATTTAGTCTGCCCATAGTCTTTTGACAAGTTATAGTTATATTTACAAGCTGGGGGAAACAGGGGTATTACACCAAATGGTAATGCACCCAAATCCATCTAAGAAAAAAGATCATAACAAATTAGGATACAAATGTTTGGATTTAATATTACTCAAACCACGCGGTAATGTACCCAAATTCATTTATACTTACGTCAAATGGTTTCATATCTGAGTCTATTTTCAACACTATCCTCTACTCTTCATAAATGTTAATTCAAGTTTTACTCTACACTATCCAAAACTAAAGAAGTCTTATTTATAGGTTATTTTATCATGTTATACAAGAATTTTTCAAATAAAATGTGAATGTGTCAATGATAGCTTGCCTAAAAAATGATGTTCTATATAAATGTTAATTCAAGTTTTACTCTACACTATCCAAAACTAAAGAAGTCTTAGTTATAGGTTATTTTATCATGTTATACAAGAAATTTTCAAATAAAATGTGAATGTGTCAACGATGGCTTGCCTAAAAAATGATGTTCTATACAAAAATTGTCTTCAAAATATGCTCTTCTTCTTTTTACAAAAGTCTCAAGTCCACAACTATTCAGGTGACACTACAATTTGTGTTGAGCCATGGCCAATAACGATTTTCTATAAGACTAGAAAATTGAATGAATTCAATCTAATCAATAGGTGTGTGGCATGTATATAAATATTTTGAAAAAAAATAAACTTCTAAACATTATAAACAAAAAATATTGCATCTGTATTCCTAGACGACATGAATACAAGTCCAAATTTGTGACACTCAATGTGAATTGATAAACAAATTCCATTACGAAGATATCAACATTAATCCGATATTATTGCTATTAATCATTGTCGTGCTTACAAGCACAAACATCATGAATATAATTCATCCTATGCGTCTACTCGCAAAAGACACAACAACACGAATCGTGGCCTGACTCACAGAAGAAATATTTAATAAGTTTTATATACCATATGTCGAGCTGGTGTGTTCTAGATCTAATTGCTGGAATGAGAATTAGAGGCAGGATCTCTTGCAAACTGATGCTAGAGGCATCGGGGAGCGATATTGAGGAGAAAATGATGAGATCCATGGTGCTCTCCCTCCCTAATTGCATGTCATAGACAAGATTCTTAAGAATTTGGCATGGGAGAGAAGCATCCACAACTCAATTTTCTTGGATCTAGAGTGCGCAGACCTACTCAACACACCATAGTTACAAAGACTGCGTGGTACAATACCTTTTCACTGAGCTCTCAATACTTACTACACAGTTCCCAGACTGTGCTATAGACCACACACTATGACGATAACACTAATAAATCAATTTCTTGTCATAAAATCAACATTGTGCTAGTCTTAGCACATAAGCTCACATATATACTTTCAGTGTAGATTCAAGAACTTACAAACCTTCTAATCTTGAGAAGAAATATAGAGAAGTGTTTTCAAAGTGTTTTCATACAAAATAACTAAAAAATACTCTTAAATATACCAACACACAAATACTTAATATATTACCAACTTGGATGATGTGTTGTGTTACAAAATATAAAACTATGCAGAGCTTTGGCTCCAACAACTTTTGCAGGCTTTCAGAAATAGAGCTTGTGCTCTGATACTTCTCCAACTCTCTTTACAATTGTTGCTCCTATGTATTAACACTCTTTGTATGTCGACTCTTTACAGACTCAGAAATATAAATACTAAGACTAAGACTTCCTGTAGAATCTAGCCGACTCAAACATTTAAGACAACAATAAATTCGACTAACTCTATCTGAATAACAAATATCGAGAAATAGTTAAGAATGACTCATTAAAAATGCTTCTTCTTGCCATGACAGACTAAGTTGGTATAAACATAAAACTCACAACTTATAATTAATATCTCCAACACCCCCCCCCCCTAATTATAAGTAGGTGGGAATCACGAGACACACAAAATTTACATCAAAAACTTAAGTTTACATGAACTGTCAAATATCTGCAATTGCGTAGACTCCTAGAAAACTGCGCAGATACTGAAATTCATCTCTTGTCAAAGATTTTGTAAATATATCTGGAATTTTTTCTTTAGACTTGCAAAAATCTAAGCAAATTTCTTTTTTATTCACCAATTCTCTGATAAAATGATACCTTGTATCAATGTGCTTGGTTTTCTTGTGAAACACATGATTCTTGGACAATGCGATGGTAGAGTTGTTATCAAAGAACACTGTAGTTGGTTTCTATTGTTCCTGAAACAAATCCTTTAACATTCTTCTCATCCAAACATCTTGACAAGATGTTCTTGTAGCTGCTACATACTTAGCTTCAGCAGAAGAAAGAGTCACAATGGGTTGCTTCATTGATTCCCATGACACTATACCTATTCCAAAATGAAATGTGTACCCAGAGGTACTTTTCCTGTCATCTATGTTTCCTCCAAAATCTCTGTCAGTGTATCCAACAAGTCTAAAATATCTTGAAGTAGAATACATAATGCCAAAGTATTTAGTTCCATTCACATATCTTAGAATTTTTTTTCTTGCCTTCCAATGAGATTCTTTTGGAGTTTCCATGAACCTTGAAATCAAGCTCACTCCATACATAATATTAGGCCTTTTTGTTGTCAAATACATAAGGCTTCCTACCAACCTTTTAAACATAGTGGGATCCACTTTAGATCCTTCATCTTCCTTGCTTAACTTCAATCCTAATATGATAGGTGTTGGGGCTGTTTTGGAATTTATCATGTTGAATATTTCCAGGATTTCATGTGCATATTTAGATTGTGAGATAAATATACCAGCTTTGGATTGGTGAACTTCAATGCTCAAAAAATATTTCATAAGCCCCAAATCAGTCATTTCAAACTCATTCTTCATGACTGACTTAAATTCTTTTATGCCAAAGTCACCTTTAAAAATCAAATCATCTATATACAAGAAAACAATCAACATATTACCTTGTTGATTGGATTTGATGTACAATGTTGGCTCACAATCACTTCTTTGAAATTCATTCCGAGTGAGGTAGGAATATATGTGACTGTACCAAGCTCTGGGAGCTTTCTTTAATCCATACAATGCCTTCTTCAATTTGTATACTTTTTTTTCTTGTCCTGGAATCTCATATCCTTGTGGTTGTTCCACATATACTTATTCCTCTAAATGTCCATTCAAAAATGTTGAATTTACATCCATTTGATAAACAATCCATTTATTATGCGCAACAATATCCAACATAGTTATGACTATGTCCATCCGCGCAACTGGTGCAAATGTTTCATTAAAACCTATTCCAGGTTGTTGTGTAAAACCCCTTGCAACTAACCTCACCTTGTGCTTATGCACATTTCCATCTGCATCTTGCTTAGTTTTATAGATCCACTTGACACTTATCACATCCTTGTCCTCAGGTACATCTGCCAATTTCCATGTATGATTGTTCTCTAAGCATTCAATTTCTTCATCCATGGCTTGTGCCCATACATCATCCTTGACAACTTCTTCAAAAGTTAATGGATCATCTATTTGAAAAAACAGAGCAAAGACTGAGAATGAATTTTCCGTATCAACATTCTAGATGTCGTGCAGACTTCTTGTATTTCTTGGTAACAGACTTGCTAATGTTGTATATGGAGATGTCGAACTACTCGGACTGTTTTCTTGAGTTTGTTGCGCTCTAGGTGTGGACTATGCACCTACAAATATCACTGGAGTAGTTTGAGCTGCGATTTGTGTCGCAGTTACAAGAGTGGAAGGAACTGCGCTCTAACTTATGATTGGTGTTTGAACCACTTCATCCTCTATGCCATCTTTCCCGATAGCATAAAAAATTTTAACTGTCCTTTCTATGGTTCCATCCCATGCTTCATTCTATAGTACAAATTGAACATCACGACTGATTATAAATTTTCTTGCAACAAGATCATATAGTTTGTATGCTTTTATATCTTCAGAGTATCCAACAAATATACATTTTTGTCCCTTTTTATCTAACTTATTTCTCAACTTATCTGGAACATGTGCACATGCGACACAACCAAAGACTTTCAAGTGCACAACAGTATGCTTCATACCTGTCCAGGCTTCTTCAGGAACTTTGTTTTTCACACTGTTTGTCGGACATCTGTTCCTAATGTACACCACATTTTCTATTGCCTCATCCCAATACTCATTTGACAAATGTTTGGTTGCTAACATACTGCGCACCATCTCCATGATGGTGTGGTTCTTCCTTTCTGTGGCACCATTCTGCTATGGTGTATACCGCAGAGTAAATTGCTTGTGAATGCCATCAACTTTACAAAAGTTTAGAAAATCTCTTGAAACATATTCACCACCTCTATTAGTTCTTAGAACCTTGATGTAATAACCACTTTGCTTCTCCACAAGTGATTTGAATTGCCAAAAACAACCAAAAGCATCAGATTTATGTTTTAGAAAATAAATCCATGATTTTCTTGTGAAATCATCAATAAATGTAAGAAAATAGGTGCTACCTCCTATAGATGGTGTTTGCATTGGTCCACAAATATATGAATTTACAGTTTCCAGTGGAGCTTTTGCTCTATATGACTTGCCAACTGGAAACGACTCTCTATGCTGCTTTCCAAAGATGTAGCCTTCACATATTCTTTCTGTTTTTTCAATTAATGGAAAACCTTCACCATATCCTTTGTATGTAGCAACTTCATACCTCCAAAATTTAAATGTCCAAATCTGAAATCCCATAACCAAGAATCATCCTGCACTTCAGATTGGAATGTTGTCTACAATTATGTTCCACTGTCTTCTTCTTTCTTGGAACTGCCTGCACTACCTTTTTCTTCCTTGGAACAACACACAATTTCTTCTTCGCTTTATGCTTTAAATGCAGTGTCAGAGTTCACCTATTTTTCTTCATAGACAACTTGCATTGTTTTTCTCTTCATGGTTGGCTTCAATGTCATTGGAAACATTCTATTTCTTGTCATCTAAATTCTTCTAATAAGTTGATTGCTTGGATATATTTCCAAAATAACATAGTGATTATCTTCCATGTATATTCTATACCCTTTTTGTAACAAATGTCCTGTGCTCATCAAATTATTTTTTAGGCCAGCAACATAATATACATCAGGCATAACCTTTTTCTCCCCATGTTTAGTTAAAATTTTAATACTACCTTTACCCAAGACAATGACTTGGATATTGGTTCCAAGTGTAAATTTAGTTTGAACTGACTTATGCAAACTAGAAAACAATTCTAAGTTTCTTGTCATGTGATTACTATAGCCTGCGTCTAAATACCACATGTCACATGGAATTTCTTGAGCAACATTGCATTCAACTGGGGAAATTATAGGCATCTCTTCATCGTGCACCATAAACATAGGAATAGTGGGAGTATTTGCGTTGTTTAACTGATCTTGACCTTTCTTGTTCTGATTATACTATCTCTTCCTGCATTCATATGCATAATGACCATACTTTTTACAGTGATGACAATGAATATTTGATTTATCAAATCTCTGACCACATGGATGACTGCTATTTTGATTTTGACCTCTACCACCAGTATTTGTAGGACTTCTACTACATCCTCCTCTAGTAGAACTCCTTCCTCTTCCGCTAGAGTTAGCTCTCCCCCTTCCCCTTCCACAAATTATAAATGACTGCACGGAAAATGCATTTTCTAATGACATGTTTGACCTATTTAATATGTTTTCATGATTAATGAGGGAGGCTTGCAACTCATCTAGACTAAATTGACTCAGGTCTTTGTTCTCTTCCAAAGTAACAACAAGAGAATCAAATTTAGGAGGAAGAATCATAATCACCTTCTCAACAACCGTCCTATCCTCTATGGTTTCTCCATGAGACTTAATCTGATTTATCAGGCCAATAATATGGGTGTAAAAGGAATGTACTGAATCTGTTTCTTTCATTGACATAGTTTCAAAATATCTTCTAAGAATTTGTAATTTTTAATTCTTGACTTTGTCCATACCTTGATAAAAAGTTTGTAATATGTCCCATGCTTCCTTGGCTTGCTTTTCTGATGCTACTCTTGGGAGTATGCTCTCATGCATGACTTGATGTATGTAAAGAATTTCCTTTCCATCCTTCTTCCTTCGATCTTTCAAGGAATCCTTCTCATCTTGTGTGAGGGCATTGTATGTTTCCTGATCTACTGGTTCCACATAGCCATTTTCAACTATCTCCCACACACATTGACCCCGAAATAATGCCTTCATGGTCAAGGACCATAACTCATAATTTTTACCTGTAAAAGTGGGAGGTTGCAGATTTAAAGTAGAATCCATGATTTAAAATTTCAATAGTCACCTTACAATAGAGATGCTTCTCTTTAAAACTGCTCTTGAAACCTACTCTGATAAACCTGCTCTAATACCAGATTGATCTGAATTATTTCCGGCATGAAATGAGAGAGGAGATATAATAAATAAATGTACAAAGATATCTTAGATATCCAATAATATAACAGAAATGTATCAGAGATGAAACCATAAACACAGAAATACAGTAATACATAATTTTCTATTAATGAGCGAAAATGTACAAAGACTGTAAAAATACAGAGTGAAAGACTCGCTAGAATGGTGGCAACTTATCTCTGAGAAGAGATGTGTCTGCTACTCGCATTCAAAAAAAGATGATTTTACAATGAGGCTCCAAAGGCCTTTTTATCATAAATAAAATCCAAAACCCTAGCCCCGGAAGATGAAAAACCAACAATTTTGTGGACCCCGTTTTGGGTAGTTTGGTGCATCAACCTCCCAGGGGCATAACTTTGGCATGCGATCTCCGTTTGGGGTGAACGATAGCTCGTTGGAAAGGTATCATCGACGAGATTCATTTAGGGGGATCAATTAGAGCCTTTAACTATCATTGAGAATCTCGATCCCAAAAACCCTTCATTTAGGCCCTCAAAATGGCCCTAGAAGTTAAAAACTGCTAAAAATAGTAAATTACCAAAATTGTCAGAAAATTGTTTTGAGCCAGTTGGAAAAGGTGGGTGGCCACCGATATCCACCTAGATAAATCCTCCCTCCTTATGAAGAAATGGTATCCATTGCGTTGAGTGCTCCGGGGAGAGAGAAAATTGCTTGTTGAATCTGCATCTTGATGAGTTGCTTGCCTTGTTGGAGAAGTTGCGCTGCTTAGCTTGTTGAAGGTTGTCACGAACTTGTGGTTGAAAGGGTTGGAGCTTTTTAACCAGTATGGCTACATGAGATGCATGTGTGCAGAAGGAATATTTACACTTTGCTGCAACCTTTTCGACTTGCTTCTGATGGATAGAAGGTGCTTGGGCCGAGGTTGTAGTGTTTGCAATATCCTTCTGTTCACCTTTTGAACAGATTGTGAAGAAGCTGAATTTTGTAGTATGAGATACTACCTTGCAACACTGTTTAGGTGGAACATTAGTCGGAACTACCTATGGTATTATGTAAAGATGACCCCCCAGAGAAACAATGACACTATGGGGTCGACATTGTGGGGTCGAGACTCATAAACAACATGGTGCTTCCACATATATGGTTGGCCTAAAATAACATCACAAACATCCAATGGGGAGACATCACATAATACCTCATCCTTGAAGGGCTGGATTCCATATGACAATCGACACTGTTGGTTGACACATAGATCTCGTCCCTGGCGAAGCCACTCGATGTTGTATGGTTGTGGGTGTCGTGTTGATGCAGAAGCATTGCTCCACCTCAACACGTGCCAGCTAATTAAAATGTGTGGTGCAGATTCAAGGAAGGAGAGGCACCGTCCTCTCGTTTTTCCTAGAGAATCCAGGGCGTGATCCAGGCATTAATTGAAGACAAGCAGGAAGAGCCAAATCATTCTTTCGCATAAGCTGGAGATAAGGTCACCATTAATAGGATGACAACATAAGGGATTTTCATCTGATTTGGAGCATATTTCCATCAATGTAATCTGTCCATTAGATAGGTGTTTGAATGGTGATTTGACACCACTAAATTAGCTTGCAAGGGAAGCTCATAGAGCCCCTTTTGTATAAATATTTGTATTGTAAGAAAAGTAGAGGTTGGTTGGTTAGGTTGGATAAGTCAGGTTGTAGGGAGAGAAATGTAGAGAGCTGAGACTCAGTTGCAGCTCAGACTCTACTATTGTAATTTGACGTTCTACCATTAATAGAGAATGACAACTTTTCCTGTCTTATCTTTTTGTTCAATGGGTGGTGTGTTATGAATGTCCTTTACATGCATTTGATGTGTAGATGAATGTTAGAAATTGTCTGCAGGGATAGGGATACTATTTTCTATCCGAGAGTGTGTTGAGTGAAGTCTGGTTCTCTAGGCTAAGTGCAAGGAGTGCACGACAGAGAGAGGAAACTTTGTGAGCCGACAAAAGGAGTGTGCGTCTGAACTCAGTGGAGCCAGAAGAGAAGTTGTCAGGAGGGCACACTAGATTAATTTACAGACTCACAGAGAAATTTCAAGGTGGTTAAGTACCTTGGAAAGATAGACTATGTAGGGAGAAGCACAATTCAGAGTTACTAAACACTCTGAAACACTCTGTCAGGAGGGCAATGAGCTAGTGTGAGCATGCAAAGAAACAACATGGTTGAAGGTGTTGGAGAATCCAAAAATTACTGAACATTCTGGTGAAGGAAGGCTTTGCAAGAAGTGCATCGACAAAGGAAAGGAGATGCCTTAAACCTTTCCATAAGGCCAAGGGAGAAGTTGTTGAAGAACTAAGCCAAGTGCAATGAGTGCGCCTAAGGTGTTGTAATCTCACCTTACAAGCTCAGGAAGAAGGGTGAGAAGTTGCCAGGAGGGCACGAGAAATTCGCGGGGGAACTAAGAACCTTGAAGGTTTTCAAGTGAAATAGAGTCGTAGGAGAGTTGCACAGATTTCTGCAAGGAGTGCAGAAGGTATTGTTGGGGTCCTATAATTATAGGCGAATCGATTCTTCGACTATGGATTTAGCGTTTCTCTCGTGATGACGAAATCCTGGCTCATGTGATTCCTTTTCCTCCCTCCATTCTTGTCGCTCATTTCCCCATCACCTTGCTGCATCCTTCATCCGCTGCGTCCTCTCCCCCTTGTCCTTTGTCAGTCTCCATTATCCCGCCTTCCATCCCTGCATGAACAGACTTAGGATAAACAATGCTAGCAATGTAGTTAGTCTAGGTTAAACTAATAAATAAATAAATATTTAATAATTAATTAATCATTAAATAATAATTAATTAATAATTAATTAATTAATTATTAATTAAGTTAAGAACCTAGGTTAGTAATTAGTTAGTAACTAGGATTAGTTTAATTAAATAAAACTATTTAATAAAACAAAATATTAAACTATATAAAACATAAAAATATTTAAAAAAACAAAAAAATAGTATATAATAAAAATATAATAATTAAACATTATAAAAACCAAATATAAAAACATATAAATTAGAAAAACCAAAAACAAATATAAAATACAATATTAAAAACATTATGTAATAAAAACAAATATTAAATAAAACATAAAAACAAATACAATAAAACAAAAATACAAAACACAAAACGTGACTCATAATATAATAAAAACAACAAAAAATATATATATTATGAAATATCCTAAGTCGTACCCTCACCCACCTACGTCATTTCCCATTCACCCATCCCCCTCACGTCACCCTCACCTCACCATCCACTCACTTCCCATTCCCATATGTCATCCCCACTCACTCACCCAAACTCCCGCTCATACCCCACCTACCTCACTACCCCACGTCCCATCCACTACACTATACCCCCACGCACGTTCCATGTATTAAAACCATTCAAACTCANCGAGCCCCAAAATCAATGACCTAGATTGAATTCTAGACCCCCCCCGGGCGTTCGACATTTAACGAGGGGGGTGGGGGGTCCGGAATACCGCTTTCCCGCCAAAAAACCACTTTCCCTCATTTTTAACATTTTTGCCTATTTTCCACGTCCTCTTCCAGGTCGATTTTTGAGCAAACGGAGACGAATTTTAAAAATCCGAGAGAGGTTTTTGCTCAGCACAGGCTGAGGAACAAAATACTCTTTCTGTTTTTTCAATGGGGTCACGAGCAGAGAGAATCAAAGACATCTTCGAGGCCTATTTTTCCAGATTTTCCATTTTCCGTTTCAGTCCCGATCTTTCAGGAGCCGTCACGGCCAGCTGGGAACAAATTCGGAGAAACCGAAAGAGGTTTTTGTCCATCACATGCCCATCTACAATAAAATATTTCATTTTTCACCCAGGTGTCATCATTGAAGAGAGAATCATGTCTGATCGGACCCCTGTTTCGCAGAAAAACGGTCCATTTTTCATGGTAGAAAACTATGAATTTTGTGGGAGTGGTGGCTATTTTTGGTCGAGGCAGTTGAACCGAATCTCGGAACTTGAGGAGGAGATCTATCCTATTTATTGAGATGATTTTAATGTAAAAGGGTTGGTTCTTCACGCCCTGAGGCGATCAAGCTGTAACATTTTTGAAGAGATCTGTCATTAATGAAAGGAAGGCACTTTACAGGATTCTTGCGTATGTTCACTAGTGATGTGATTTTCTCAGTTAAATGTTTTCTTGCTCTGTAATCATCTTGTTTTTCTGAAACTAA
>SNQJ01S0173784.1:1626-15733 GCA_010110895.2 Picea sitchensis | reverse complement strand
ATCTATATCATACAGAGAGATCCCTCTCTGAGTCTTGGAGGGCTAGATCCAAGACTTGAAGTGGTTTTGATGTTGCCTCTGTGATTTCCTTTTAGCCTTGGGAAAATTACAGAGTGCTAACAGGTATTTCGAGAACAACCTAAGTCTCGAAAGGTGAATTTGCTCTAAGTTTTCAAAGGAGTTGAGGACTTGCTGAAGTCCCAAAGGCGGAGAAATCATTCATCATCGAGGAGAAGATAGGTGGCAGAAGATCAAGAAGTTCGAGAACAGGAAATTTGGAAGGCTTGACGAGAACAAACAAAGATCTTCACGAAGTCATGAAGAGAGGTTTCATTCTGGACCATTGGATCCAAAGGACATGTGCTAGAGAAACATGTAGTTTGGGAAAGTCCAAGAGGGAATACCCGAGAGGAGGACTCGCGAAGTCGACCATAGCAGTTGATCATCAGAGAAACATGGACCGTATATCTGGTCCTGAAGAATTCACCAATTCAGAAATCGAGAAAGGGAGGAGGAAAGATCTCGTGAAAGTCCCGAAGCGCAGGGTCGTGAAGGGAGTTGGCCCATGGTCACATCAAGGGAGGAGCTTAGCATTGAGAGATAACGCCTATTGGTGTAAGAGTTAAAAGTGCAAGGAGAGGGTCTGCATGTGTCCCATAGTGGGTACCTAGGAAGAAAAAGGGCCTGTGCCAAGTTAAATCGGTTCCATCAGGAGCCCAACGAACCAGTTGGTTTGATGATTTGAACGATCCTAGACTAAGAGGTCGCATCAGCCCCGAAGGAGTTGGAGGGGAGGTTGACATCAGGTGTTGTCGACAATCCCAATTGTTTGACATCCTATGCTGAGATGAGGTTCTTCTGGCTTCCGCTATCAACAATAAAATGAAGCGAGGTCCCCTTCACCCACATTTGTGAATGAAAAAGGTGATCCCCCTCTTCAGGATCTGTTGGTTCTTCTGGTTGAATTGTTGCGGTCGCGATAATAGCAGTGGGATCTGCATCGATGATCTGTCCTTTACCAGTATTTTTAGGATCAGATTCTGAATCAGGGTTTGGTTCCTTGTCTTTGATCTCAGCCACCAATGACTATTTTGAGTGACATTCATCAATGTTGTGCCAGGGGATTTTGTGGAAATCGCACCATTTTCTGATGTCCTTCTTTGTCTTCGCGTGACCCTTCTTTTCTTGTGGCTTGGAATGGTTTTCGGGAGACTATTTTTTAGGGCCGTATTTATCATACTTTGGTTGCTTTAGATTTTCAAACCCGAATTCCTGTTTGTTCTAGTGCTTAAATTTATGCTCGATTTTAACAACATATCGATAAGCAACACCGAGTGATGAGATGTCCAGAAAATCCATTTCAGTTTGGATGTATCTGTGTAGAGCCCCATAGTATTTCAGAACCAAATTTCATTCAGAGTCTTTGATACCCAGCTTGATGTGCAAGGTATGGAAGGTATTGGTGAACTCTGTAACTAATTTATCCCTCTCTTGCCGCAATGTGGTCCATCTCATGTACTGGTCCTCATATTTTCCAACAGGGTAATAATGTTCCTTTACTGCATCCACAAAAAATTACCAAGTGGGCTCAACCCCATATATTCCGGACTCATGTGTGGAACTTTTCTCCCAATAAGTTTCCCAACAATGTTTGACATGGGGGAGAGCCTTAAGGAGTGCGAAGGTGATCTTTTCCCAGTCGAAAAAATTATGAATAGAGAAATAACCTTCTAGCAGATTTAACCATTTTTCTAAGGCATCCACATCTATCTATCCTTCAAATATGGGAATATCAAAATTAACTTGTACCTTGAAAGGAGAGGTACTTCCAAAGTGGCCGCTTGATGAAGATGTGCCCATTTTTATCGACATGCGTTGAAGGATGTGGGTAAAATCCTCCATCATTTTGTCCCTCTGTCGCATGAGAGCTTGCTCAAGCAACAGATTAATAGAATTGTCTGCTCTGTCGTTTTTATTTTCTTCCGCCATGGAGGGTTTCTTGGACGTGCGAGAGAGATTGTATTCAAGAGAGACAAGCTTGAGACCCAACTTTATATACTCGGACCTCGTCGAGGACATGCATTGAAAAACGATCAAGAGCAGCCTGCTCTGATACCATTGATCTGGATTATTTTCAGCATGAAATGAGAGAGAAAATATAATAAAGCAATGTACAAAGATATCTCAGATATCCAATAATATAACAGAAATGTATCAGAGATGAAACCATAAACACAGAGATACAATAATACACAATTTTCTATTAATGAGCAAAAATGTACAAAGACTTTACAAATACAGAGTGAAAGACTCGCTAGAATGGTGGCAACCTATCTATGAGAAGAGATGTGTCCACTACTCAAATTCGAAAGAATATGATTTTACAATGAGGCTACAAAGACATTTTTATCATAAAGAAAATCCAAAACCCTAACCCCTGAAGATGAAAATCCAACAATTTTGTGGACCTCGTTTTGGGTAGTTTGGTGTATCAACTTCCCGTGTGCATAACTTTGGCATACGATCTCTGTTTGGGGCGTATGATAGATCGTTGGAAAGGTATCGTCGAGTAGATTCATTTAGGGGGATTAATTAGAGACTTTGATTATTATTGAGAAAATCGATCCAAAAAAACCTTCATTTAGGCCCTCAAAATGGCCCTGGAAGTTAAAAACTGCTAAAAATAGTAAATTACCAAAATTGCCAGAAAATTGTTTTGAGCCAGTTGGAAAAGGTGGGTGGCCACCAATATCCACCTGGATCACATATCTTGGATCTAGATCGAATAGACCTACTCAACGTTCCACAATTAAAAAGACTGGACAATACAATACTTTTTTGTTGAGCTCTCAATACTTACTGCGTAGTTCCCAGACTGCGCTATAGACTGTGCACTGTGATGATAAAACTAATAAAGAAACTTCTTGTCATAAAATAAACACTGTGCTACTCTTAGCAGATAAGCTCACATATATAATTTCAGTGCATATTCAAGAACTTATAAACCTACTTAAGCTTGAGAAAAAACAAAGAGAAAGTGTTTGCATACCAATGCACAAATACTTAATATATTACCAACTTGGATGTTGCGAGTTGTTACAGAATAGACTATGAAAAGCTTCGACTCCAAAAACTTCTGCAGACTTTTAGAAACAAAGCTTGTTCTCTCAAACTTCTCCAACTCTCTTTACAACTGTTGCTCCTATGTATTAACACTCTCTGTATGTCGACTCTTTACAGACTCGGAAATATAAAGACCGAGACTAAAACTTCCTGTAGAATCTAACCGACTCAAACATTTAAGACAACAATAAATTTGACTGACTCTATCTGAATAAGAGAGCTCGAGAAAGATTAGAGAGCAGCTCATTAAAAACTTTTATGCTTTCTGTGATAGACTAAGTTGGCGTAAATGTAAAACTCACGACTTATAATTAATATCTCCAACAACTTTACCATTGTTATATCAATATTTGCCCCACCATATGCAAACTTTCTCATAGGGCCTTTTCCCATTTCCCTATGTATACTTGAAGTCCCTTTTTGCAGTTCCCAAAGCTAAAAATTGTATTTTTCCACATATACGTGACCTTATAGCTATACAACATGTGTATACGTAGGTTGCACCATTACAACCCATGTATATCGGATTTTGTGTTCAAAATTAAAAAATGGTGTCGGGTTTCCATGTCACGTAACGAGATCCATGATCCTTGACCTTCCATATATTGGAAACATTCCGACTCGACCCTTCAGTTCCATTTGAAGGCTATAAATGGGCCATATCCAAGCTATGTAAAAGGAGAGAAGAATTCAACTTTGACAACAAATTTACTCTGGAGAAATTATTCATTGAGTATGCATCCCTTTGTCCTTTTAAGTCTGAACACATTGTTCAACCCCCAAGATCTTCCCTATTTGATGGAGAACCTCATGGTCTCTCTTATATGATCTTTCCTTTGGTGGAGGCCCAGCTGGAAGGGACTTAGATTCTCGGTTCCGAACGTGTCGACACAGAAGTTTGTCATTCATACACTTCTATTGATTACATTTTAATAGAAATACTCTTTTCTCGTCCAATTAATGTCCTGCAAATATTTGAATTGTTATTCTAGGGGCATATTTGTTATGAATATTGATGGATTATGCTATTGAATGTGCTAACTTTATATATTATGACCATATTCTTGCGTATCTTGGTTGTTGAGGATAAGTTGCAGGTGTGTTGATTTGAGTCAAGTGTTCAACAGTGGAATTCATCGAATGTCTCGATGAGGTAGGCTCTTTATCTTATCTTGTTAGCATATTTTTTTATATAGCATACCTGAGATTAGAGTTTATTTCTGCAGTCATTTTCGTCTGTTGTGGTTTACCCCATGCCATAGAGTGATTTTCCTCTTAACATAATTGGTGACCATACTGGGGAGGGAATCTTCTTTTTGGGGTTTGGAGTGTTTTTCTCCTTTGATTTCTCTCGTTTATATTGAGTTTCGTGTTGTCTGATTGCTTGACAATCTCTGTTCATTTTGAGATTCTTGGCCTTATCCTTAACCTGGCAGTGTTTCAATACATATACACAGTTTTTTTTTCCTGACAGTCGCGTACATACGCGTGCTGTCATTCTTTAGGAAGTGTGTATACATGGTTTTCGTCTGAACAGTCACGTACATCATCATTGTTTACTTGATTGTTGAGTTTGATGTTTGTTGGGTAAGTTTTGATGGTTGTTGAGTCTTCTTAGGTCTCTGTCATGACTATTAAGTGCTTGCAGAGTGATAGGAAACCTTTCTTTGGTTGAACTTTTGAGAGGTTTTTCTTTCTCGTCATCCTTTTCATTTATTGTCCTTGCATATTGGGTTGGGTGTTTTCTTTTTGATATTCTACTTTGTTTGTCTTTGTTTACATACAATAGAATCTTTATATCAACCTGTTGTTCAGTTCTTGCATTTTCATTCGTTTATATTGAAAATACAAAAAATATACATTTTTCATTGTTGGCATTTGATCTTTTGGGTTCTTATCATTGATCTTAGTACATGTATGGAAATATTGCATCTTATTTGAAATTGCAGAATTAAATTGGAAATTGCATTTTGAAAATCTTATCATTTATTGGGAATTGAAGTTAGGACTTTGCATTTCATTCATATTCATTTATTTTACTTGTTGAGTCACAACATCATCAGTTTCACGACTGCACCTTTTGAGTAAGAAAATCCACTAAAAGTAATGTTGATAAATTTAAAATTGATTAGAAACGATTTTATTTTTTATGGTGCACAAACTAGATTAGGATTTAGATCCTTGGAATAGGATTTTGTGAGTAAACTTCTCCAAGGCTATTAAATTCAACATATGTGTCTGACTAAGGGAGTGGTGAAATCCATTGTATAATTTTTTATGTCAGGAGGCTCCGCTCACACCGTAGTTAAGCATGAGGTCGTGCGAGGTTGGTTGAGGGGATATCCCCCCAATACCTTCTTAGCATTAGAGATATTTTTGGGGATCTATTTGTATATGAGGGTCTTGCTAGTACCTTTACCTCTGTGAGAGGTGGTGCTTTCGATATTTTGGGCTTTTCTACCCTGCCCATACGGTGGACCTGACTTACGACCGTTCACCTGCCCATTGGTTATATCATGGTGGCTTAGTTACTTGACATAGGTAACCACATAGGTTACTTGTAGGGGTTATTCTACAGGGACCCTGGGTTAGATAAGTGTCAAAAAACACACAACCTTTATGGAGGATTACCTCTCCAAGGGGGTGTGACCGAATGGTTGTTAAGCCCATGAGGGCCCTTATAACTGATTCTGATACCTTCGATCTTTTGAAGGGAGTCTCAAGCCCCTCTTGGGAGAGGCATACCTACTTTAGGGAGGGAGGCCCCTTTCAACCACTATATCCTGTTTGTGTGCATATTGTCATTTTTGCTTTACGTTAGTGTTCTCCTTGATTATTAGTTTACCTTATGATTTTGTATTGTGTCATGAATTTTCATTGCTATGGTTAGTGGAGCCCCCGTGACTCCCTCAGTCAACGCTACCCAACCCATGGTCTTTGCTCATTCCATGGGGACGAATCCTTATGTATTTCCTAGTGGTACGTCGAATCATGATACTCAACCAATACCTTGGGCCTCTAATCATTTTTCTCATGGTATGCCAGACATGTCTTCGCATTTTCCATCCTCTGTCTCGTCTCCTTATGTGAATCCTAATTTTTGGTCTAGGGGCATGATGCTTCCTTATTCTCCTTTTTCGTTTGGTGGGAGTCATATACCTCAATCAACTATTACGGTAGGAGGTTGGAATCTTCCTTCCTACGGATCCAATCCTAGCTTCACTTTTCCAGGAGAAAGTGATCAAATGGGTGGTCATTCTACTTATTACATCCCTTCCATCTATCCTTCTTCCGCTATGCCGGTTCCTACAAACTCTTTTCCCATGATAGAACTCCATCTTTCCTCTGTTGTTTCATCTAGGGGGAGTCAATTTTATAGTATGGGAAACCCCCTTCACAAAGTTCCTTCATCTGGGGGTAACATATATCCTCACCCAAGTAACCCTTTTCATGTTGCTTTCTCTTCGCAAGCGACTTCCTTGGTGACGATTTCGTTACAATCCTTTATGTGTCAGTTTGGAGGAGGATGTTATCCTACCAGACAGGGCCATGGTGTATACCAGAACCCTTCCTGGCCCACAATTTATCAAAACCAGTCTTTCCTGAAACCTTGGTCTCAAATGTCGCAACCAACCGGTGCCACCAATCTAGTCACTACAAGTCATACTGGAATTATATCACCAACCTCTACTAGTCATGTTGGAGATTGGATAAAAACCTATGCAGTTCATGTTGAAGACCAACAACCAACCGCTGCAAGTCATGATGGGGTCACAAATCTAGTCACTGTTAGTCACGCTGCACACACATCACCAAACTCTGCTAATCATGTTGGGGATTCATCACAAACCTCTACTAATCATGTTGGGGTTTCATCATCAACCTCTGCTAGTCATTTTGAAGGTTTGTCACCAATATCTGCTAGTCATGTTGGGCATTCATCAACAACCTCAGCAAGTCATGTTGGAGATTTTCTACTAGCCTCTACAAGTCATGCTAGGAGCATGCCACCAATCGCTAGAAGTCATGTTGGGGGCATTCATACGATTGGGAAACCTCAACATATAAGATGTAAGCCCAAGTTCCTTTGTAGGCTTTGCAAAGTAGATCACCTTACTCGTTTGTGCCCTGCTACTGTTGTGGTACAAGAAGCGTGGTCCTTGCTCGGGGGCCCTTCGGGTTCAGAGTCGTCTTTGGTTTCCCAACATTACAATCCTTCTTTGGTTGATACATCGGTCATGCCGATTCAATTTTCGGATGACACCACTCTTCTTTTTGTGGGTGATGCGTTTCTTAACCATGTTGTCTTACATCCTATTCAATCAGCGGTCGTGTCGATGCAATCTTTGACCAAAACCACTCTTGTTTTTGGGGGTGATGCATCTCTTGACCTTGTTGTCTCACATCCTATTCAACCAACGGTTGAAGAAGTATTCGTGTCGATGCAATCTTCGGTCGATCCCACTCTTCTCTTGGAGAGTGACAAGTCTAAGGAAGTGACATTGCCGATGCAATATTCAGTCAATCCCACTCTTATTTTGGGGGGTGATGCGTCTTTCGACCATGTCCTTAACATTTATAGTTCTGTACCTTATTAACAAGGGAGAATTCCACTCTCTTCGAGTATGCTCCCGCCAGGTCCTAGGGTGGTTTCCTTTGATTGGAATGATCTTGTAGAGCCTCGACTTCCTTATTCTACACCCCTCCATATAAGGGGCATTCTTCGATATATTGTAGATAAGGTAACCTCTACAAGTATTTTATCCTCCTCGACTTGGAAAGATTTGGGTTTTCCCAAGCTTGTGTCAACTATCTATGATTTGATGAATTTTGACAAAAGTCTTGCACGAGAGCCTTGGCCTCCCCCATTCATTATGTTGCTTAGAAGAACATTCTTAATTCTTGTTTAAGCTCTTTTCTGACTCTCTCAAAAAGTGAAAATATTGCCGAGTGAACTTGTCTATTTCAAACTCATTAATTGGATTTGAAAGGACGTCTATTTGGTGTAAGTTTAACCCTTTTTCAGACCAAGTAGACTAATTTTGAAAAATGAATACTCTAGTCACTAGTGGCTAGAAGAGTTCTCTTGGGTATTGTTTTATACTTTTTTGGGCCTAGGGGACTAAATTTACGAAAAATGACATTCTTTGGATTTAAGTTGTAATTGAATCTCATTCTCTTGCTTGCCGTATTGAGCATATTGTCAGTTCTCGCTTTCACATTATAATCCTATCACCTCAACAGTTTGTATCATCATCCAGACATAGCCTTGTTTAAATCCTTTGCATCTTGACACCCTATACCCCAAGAGGAAACATTCCCCCGAGTGTCTATATCCTGCATGCACCTTATTGCATTGAGCTTAGGTATGTTCCACTGTTGGAACTAGTTGCTTACTAGCGACACTCGTTTCCTCTTCTATATCATTTTATTCATTTGACTATGAAAAAAAAAAAAGATGGACGATAAAATAATATTATCTTATGTTGGCAGCAGTCGTGTTACCTTTGAACAGAGCACAAAATTTTGAGTCCACTTGTCATCAAAATTTTGGGTTTAGCATTATCTTAGGAAGCTGAGCTCGTTACTAAGAGTTTACTCCCCCGACTGGTTACTCTTCTAGTCCCTATGGAGAGTTTGATTGGTGCCTCCTGCATCACAAAGTTTCATCAATGAGTCTATTCTACCAGAGTCATCCATATGTCTCATGCTCTTGTTCAAAGGATGTTTATCAACCTGTGTTAGCCATTTCTCAGAACTCTTGAATTTTCATGTACGCCATACACTTAGTGTGTCTCAGAGTTACTTGAAGTTGTAGTCCTATTGTGCACCCTAGTCCTACTTCATTATGGGCAGGTAACCTTGAACCCAACAATCAACATTTCATCATTAGTCACTGACTGGAGGGTTTCCCTTGTGTTTGATGAAAATAAATATATTCACACATTGAGATTCATGAAATGTCTTGGATTACATTAGCCTTATTGGTGGTGTCCTCACCTTTTTCAGTAATTTTCCTCATTGGTTTCTATTAAGAGGGTCTTTTTCATGCACTACTTGCATCTGGTGCATGCGAAAGACACACAAGGTCATTGGTTCGTCAACATGTTCTTCGTCCAAGTTCCTCCAAATCATCAAGCTTCTGCTTTGTACCTCGTGTTGAATGATGAGAGATGCCTTAATGCTCTCCTTCCAGCGGGTCTCCTTCCATCGAATTCAACCCATATATTATGGAAATGATACCTAGAGTCCTATGAGTACCTAGAGGCTTGCAGTAATCAGTGGTAGGTTCTCTCGCCATCGACAATTGGGAATACATCAATTCCTCCTGATCGATGGATTCTTCAAGTGTTTGACCTCAACATCTTTATTCACACTTGTAATAATGTACTCGGTTCCTTGATACCTACTTTCATTATCGGTAGGTTGTCTTGCATTTGTTAACGGTATACCTTAATGAATGATAATCAAACGAAGTCTCATTGTGTTCGACCTCAACTCCTTTATTCACATAATGTAGACTTGCACCTTTGGCAGTTCGTGTAGAAGACTTGAAGACATCAATTCATAGCCGCAACTTTCTTGACTTGTTACTATCTTTCATTGGACCATTAATTATATGACCTCAGTGATCACGGGAGATCAAATTGTACTCCATTGTATACAAACATCTTTAGATTGATTTTGAGATTGGTTTTCACTAGGCCTTGTTCGTGACTATGACAACCTATGGCATGTATATACTCTTGTATTTCCTATTCATGGCCATGGACAGTTGTTTGGTATATTTTCACATGGATTTGCAGTGTAATTCAAATTGGCAGCCATGTGCGTAAAGTCAGTATGGATTGTAATATTCTTATGAGAAACTAGTTCCTCCAGCTGGATCACCATTACTCCACTTCTGGGAATTATAATATATTTCGGCCATCGAAGATACTCCTATGACCTCACACATTAGGGTGCATCTATTATAGAAATATTTTCCCCACCATATGAAAAATTGCTCAGAGGGCCTTTTTCCATTTCCTGATGCAGACTTGAAGTCCCTTTTTGCAGTTCCTAGAGCTAAAAATTGTATATTTTCACATATATGCGCCCTAACAACTATACAACATGCGTATCCGCAGGTTGCACCATTACAACTCGAGTACATTGGGTTTTGTGCTCAAAATTAAAAAAATGGTGTCAGGTTTCCATGTCATGTAACAAGATCCATGATCCTTGACCTTCCATATACTGAAAACATTTCTACTTGGCCCTTCAGTTCCATTTGAAGGCTATAAATGGGCCATATCCAAGCTATGGAAACGGAGAGAAGAATTCAACTTTGAGAGAAAAGTTACTCTTGAGAAATTATTCACTTCATATTGAGTCTGCATCCCTTTGTCCTTTTAAGTTTGAACACATTGTTCAACCCCCAACTGGAAGAGACTTAGTTTCTCGGTTCCGAACGTGCTAACACGAAAGTTTGTCATTCATACACTTCTGTTGATTACATTTTAAATACTCTTTTCTCGTCCAATTAATGTCTTGCAAATATTTGAATTGTTGTTCCATGGGCATATTTGTTATGAATATTGATGGATTATGCTATTGAATATGATAAATTTATATATTATGACCATATGCTTGTGTATCTTGGTTGTTGAGGACAAGTTGCAAGTGTATTGCAAGAAAAATGAAAAAATTAAAACAATAATGGAATATCAAAAACAACTGACATAACTCGAAATACAAACTTCTTACTATTGCATTCATCGATAGGTGGAGTGGTGCCTTGTTGTAGTGCCCGTGCCTAGGAAAAACATCCATTCATTTCGTGCATGTATTAAGCATGTAGTTTCCTATAGTTGCAGGATAGCTCAAAAATAAGAAACAAACTATAGGAAGGTCGGTCTGTGGGGGATTCATGGAGCTCACTGCTCGATACCTTCTAAATTCAAAATTGAAATACGAGAGACCATGTCTTGGGAGGTGATCCATTTGGGATATCTCATTCCTTTCGTTCTGTGATCCGTGATAACACAACCTGGTGGGTTAACGACAGTTTCTCAACATGAATGTTGGATGGGGTCGTCGAAAGTTTTAGCTACTGAAATATGTGCGCAAGCGGGTGGTGGCGGGATGACCATACTTCATTGATGTCCATAATCATTTGCTTGACAGATTCTTAAAGAATCTCCAGTCGGGTGGATAGTGCCCGCCTTAACTGTTGATTGCACATTATAGGAGAATGAATTGTCTTAACTACAGTAAACAAGTATTTAATGGTTTACCAATCAATCCTTTGTGTTTGGTAATTTGATATACCTAGCATACCCTTAAACGGATAATCAAAATTTCCAAATTATTTAAGGATGTTCTCATTTTTTAAATTAAAGGTTAGTGACAATGTCAAAGTAATTTAAGGATGTTCTCATTTTTTAAGTATCACATTAGAGATATTTATTTTATTTTATTGATGATTTAACAATTTATTAAAAACATGTAAAATAAAATAGAAATATTCTCAAGAAAAAAAAAAATTACAATCTGATAGATAAATATATGGTTAAAAAAAATTAGAAATTAATAAATATATAAGTAAGAATTTAGAATAAATACTTATTTTCTATCTAAAAATAATGTTAAAGTTGATTATCTATATGATTAGTCTTTTTTTAAATAACATCTAATTAATAATGAAAGTTTTTATTAAACTAAACTATAAATATCTACATCCAATCATTATTTATTTAAAATTTTGATATAATATATGAAAAATTTTAATTTGATATAATATATGAAAATTTTGATATGATGTATACCATAACATTTTATAATATATTTATACTCTACATATTTAAATGTTCCATCTAAATATATATATGAAATAGTGGAAACACAGACCTTTATTACTCAATAACACATCAGTGCTCCCTCCCAACCTGGGAGTCATCTCTTCCTTTTTCAATAAGGGAGTCGTCTCCACGAGCTCCAACTTGAGTACACAAAATTTTTCATCTTGGACAGAGGCTTCACCAAAAAGTCTTCTTATCTACTCATCTGTGGAGATATATATTGGAGAACCACTTTCACTTTTCTAGACTTCATCACAGAGAGTGTAATTCTTGATCTCAATGTACTTTAGTCTTTCTGGAACACTGGTTTTCTATGAAGGCTTCATATAGCTCTGATCAATGTAGTATATCATTGTTGGATTCATATTTTGTTTCCTGCTAGCTCATAACATTGTGGCGGGGCTCAAACTGGAACATATCTATGAGAGTTTGTCATGGATTAGCAATCCATCATCCTGGATTTCTGAGTAACCATTTTGATATAATATCTCTGTTATAGAAAACATTTCACCACGCTTCTGTTGTGTATTGAAGGCTTTGCACCAAGTTGTTTGAATCCATACAAGATCTTCTTCCATCTACATACAAGGGTCTCTTTCTGGTATACCTCAAAGCCTTTGAGGTTGCTCTACATGTAAAATCCAACCTATGGATATTGCGGACGATATACTGGCTCATGTAGAGGTATGTCTATTTTACAAGAAAACATCGTAGTCTTCTCCCTCCATCTGGGAGAACCTCTAGTTATGGATCTTCCTATGCTTTCATTCATAAGTCTTCCATACATTATTCTTCATCACAAATTTCAGTTCCTCTGCTTGATTGATTTTAGTGAGTATATACCAGGTTGGTAGTCCTGTGATTCTCGATACACTGACTAGTTGTTCTGTCTTTTCTTTCTCTCTTGGAATCTTCATGTTCTTCCTCATGTTTCTCTTTAGCTCTTGAGTTCATGAAGTTTTCTATAGATTCCATGCTTTGAAGATTCCAACTTCTTTCTTTCATCATAGGATCATGGATGTGGATGGACAACCAGGGATTACTTTAAGGCTTCTTTTCGAAGAAGACTTCTTCTGAAGTCACACTGAACATGTGCTCCTTTTCATGGTTGCTACCATGGATAGATACTTCATCATTTTCAATGGATCATATAATTCGGGATTAGCTCCCTCCTAATCCTTGCTTCATGCATGAATGCATGTTATTATTTTGATAATATAATCATCTCCTTCCATCTAGGAGAGTCCACGCTTCCATTTGCATCCTTATTGCCTTCTGCAAAGTGTCACAAATATTTTTCCAATTTCCTCTTGATTGTCGACTTCTTTTCGTCTTTACTTCTTCTAGGTTTCTTCAAGATTGATTGTGATAATAACTTCCACATGAATTGTTACCAGGGGTTGTTGATGTATTTCATCCTTTCATGTGTATTGTTTGAATTGTAGCAATCCTTATCTTGTTGTTCTTCCATAAATATAGTTTCTCTTTGAACATATTATCTTCTAAGAAATAGATATGCAAGATATGTACAAAAAACATGGTATGTACAAGAATTATGAAGAGTGTTGTTTACCTTGTCTTAGAAAAAGAAGTTTGTTTCATCCTCCTTAATCTTCTTTGAAGGTTCCTTTTCTTCGACAATTGATGCTTCATGTGTATCCTTCCTTTTCTTCAACTCGGGACAATGATTCTTGTAGTGACCATACTTTCGATAGTTGAAGCATTGCATTTCTGACATATCTTTCTCTTGATATGGCTTCTTCTTTGAACCAAACTTCCTTTTGTTCCTGAAATTCTTGAATCTTGTTGTGAAGGCTTGATCATCGTATTTATTTTGAGGTTTCTCTTTTGCACTAATCGTTGATTCTTCTTGTGCACATCAAGTCCAAAGTTCTTCGAATGTAGGATACTCCTTCCTTGTGTTCATACTTGTGGCAAATGCATCCCATGTCTTGGGAAGACCGTTGAGTACTATATTTATGAGTTCCTTCTCTGAGATGATCTCTTCAATAGCTTGTAGTTGATCTCTTAACTGAGAGATCCTCACAAAGTATGATGTTATGTTGTCATCATCATTCATCTTCATGTCATGGAGCTCATTCTTCAAACCCATTACTTGTCCAATGTTTCTGACTGAGAAG
>SNQJ01S0173783.1:0-13822 GCA_010110895.2 Picea sitchensis | reverse complement strand
GTTTTTATGATCTTCAATCAAACATTATCTTTTATCAAACACAATAGTATAGTTTTCATCGGAATGTAATTTGGTCTTTAATCCAATAACATATAACACATTTTGTATATTAAAAAAATCTCTTAATTTGTTCTAACTCCTTACAAAGAAATGACTGAGAAAACTGGGAATTTTAAACCTCAAATCCAAAGGAAGAATGCATAAATTATAAACTAGGGTTTATGGGATAAGAAGGTGACTCATAAAATCTTAGATCCATGATGTCTTATAGTTGCTCCATCATAAAGGTGTCAATTTGGTTGTTTTCCCTTTTTCAACATTAGGCCTTATTTGATAGTCTTATGAATTGGTTGAGGTAGTTGGTAACGCGGTTTAGGGAGGTACATGATCCAGGAGGATCTGGAATGCTCATAGAGGTTCCAGAGGATCTACAAATGGTCAAAATTTTGTCATCCCAAAATATCTCAAAAAGGACTTCATTGCATAAATATCATCAATAGATTTCCAATGGTGCAAAAATCTTCTCAAACGGAGTTTGTATGCAAACATTATTATTGGTCAAAGTTTAGGTCAATAGGGAAAAAAGTCAAAGTCAAGTTGAAACGTGTCACCACTAGAAGGGTGACACATGAAACGATCATACAACATGTACAATGGTGACATGGAAACACCATAGAGAGCCATGTGGAATATCGTACCACTGACTTGGAAGGTGATATGACAATCRTATAGTTTAAGTGGACCAATTATAAATTGACACGTGGTAATGATTTGCACACATGGACCAATAAGAGGATGCCATGTGGCAGCCTCCCATTGGACTTCTTTAGATAAGSTCAAACAAAATACGGTTATGAGCATGGAGGATCGAACCTAGGTCTCCTCCTTGCTAATCCAACAATTCACCATTATAGCACATAGTTACRACTTAACCATATGCAGCATAAKATATATTTAAGTTTGTTTATTGGTTTAGTATGGGTGGAAAAAGGGTCGAGGGTAAGCCCCTAGCCCTTGGTTTATACACTATACAATATAAACATCATCTGATTGTGGTATTATCATATGACAATAAACCTTACCTATATTGGCACGGGTTTCAACTGTGCATAATGTCACAACTGTATTTAACAAGTGGTTGAATAAAATGTCATAATATATGGCATGTACGATAGGGTTTGACCTCACAACACTACATATATTATGATAACTCCCTAAATGTTACACCAAGGGTGTCTCCTTTTATGGGAGAGGGGGGTATATTACATTTAAGGTTTTCCAAAGGATCGTATAGCAGTTAGGTCCCACACCCTATTTAACCAACACATAAACCGAGATGAGGTACACATAACAAAGTATGTATTTGGTCTTGGAGTTTGTGCCAAAGGATGTCAATACTTTGGGATTGCACCAAAATATGTGCCAAGGGGTTCCTTAACAGAAATATATGAAGTTTATACTCATTAACAAACTTGTGTATGTGATTTTGGTATTGTTGTTATATTTTTGCTCAATTATTTTTCAAGATTTTTGTCATCGAAGTGGATTTGGATAGCTAAGTAAATTCACATGCATTATGCAATTAGACAAATGATCATTATTATTTTTAAATCAAGTTATATGTTTATGTGAATTAAATAATAATTAGCATCTAAGGTTTTTTGGATCAAATTGGTATGAGAGAGAGGTTTTACAAGTGTTTTCAAGTGAATGTTTACAAGGTCCAAATTCAATCTTGGTCAAGAAAAGATCTCAAGTTATAATCCTGATAGTTTTTCGAGAAGCTTTACTCAAAGACGAGTGATGACTTCACCAAGAAAATTGGGTCCTCACGAATTTGAATATGATTTCTTAGAGGATTTTAACCTAATGAAAGTCATGGTATAAGAAACATATGAGGGTTGAAAGAAGGCCAAGGAAGAAGATACATCGTAGAAAGATGAACCAGTTAAACATGAAGGAGGAGGTGAAGCTGGAGGACCTTCAGAACCATCCTCGCGATCTTCATCATATGCAAGTGAAAATTCTTCACACAAGATGAAGGCCACTAAGAATTCCTCTCACTGTCATAAATTTTGTTTATTGAAATTCAATGTCAAGTTCAAATTGCCAATTTATGATGGAGAATTGAATGCAAAAAAGTTGGATAATTGGATCAGGAAGATAGATCTATATTTCAAGGTACAAATGATTGTAGATGACACTGTAAAGATATAATTGGCTTCTCTTCGTCTAGGTAACACATCCTTGATATGGTGGGAGAGTAAGACACAAGTCGATCTCGTTCAATAGGGTAAATTCATTTATTCCTGGAATGAATTTACCGTTGCAATTAGAAAACAATTTTATCCATTGGCTTATGTGAAAACTGCAATTATGGATTGACAACATCTTTGACAAGGAAAAGGGAAAATTTTCCAATTATATACACAGGAATTTAAGAAGAAAGCATTATCTTTAGGAATTCCATTATATACTCGTGAAACTCTTCTAAAGTACATTGGTGGAATGCACTCATATATTCAACACAATATCTTGATGTTTAATCCTACTAACGTTGATTAAGTGTCAATACAAGCTACTCATATGGAGGCTAGTAAGGGGAAGCATGTGATTGAAGATAAGAAGACACATAAGTTTGAAAATAAACCAAAAGGTAAATGTAACAGTAATAATTAATCTATTTTAATTAAAGTTGAAGAAAAACCTACATGTTCTCATTGTAAGAGAAAACAACATGAGGAAAAACAATGTTGGAAGCTACCTCCAGAGTTATGACCAAAGAAGTTCCAAGATAAGGGGAAACAAAATGCCATTGCATCAACTTGACAGGATATGGGATTAGATTCATGAGATGAATATAAGATCATGGAAATAAAAATCAAATGTATATCTACTGTCAAATCTAATTCTTCAGTTCAATATCCTAAAATGGAAAGTGTTATTGATCGAAAGAAAAGAAGCGAGATTTTTCATGTCATTGTTATAGTAAATCATACAAATATAGATACTTTGTTTGAAAGTGAATCTCAAGTTAACTTAGTATCTGAAGCAATTTTTAAGAATATGGGTTTAAAGACAACACCTGATAAAAAAACCATATCCATTAGGTTGAGTGTGTGAAGATTCTAAGTTGCAAGTAACGAAGTAGTGTAAGATCAAATTTGCAATTACATCCAAGTTCTTTGATGAGGTTGAGTTAGATGTTGTACCTCTTGACATTTGTGACATTGTCTTTGTTAATCCATATCTATTTGAAAAGAAAGATATATTTTATCATGAAGAGAAAAAATATTACCTTTTGAAGGATGGGATTGAATTTATTGTCAGAGATCATCATATTAAAACTTATGTTTCTTTAGTGAGGACAGCAAAAATGAATAGACTCATGAGTGCAAGTAAATATTTTGTTCTCATGATAGTGAAACAAAAAGAAGAACACATATCAGAATCTTTATTAGGCTGTGATCCGGAGCATAAACATGAGTTGGTAAAAATCATATCTAACTTTGATGAGTTATTTCACGAACCTATAGTGTTTCCTCCCAAGATGGAGGTTGAACATGAAATATACTTGTAATAGGATGATCCTCTTCCTAATATTGGTATGTATAGGTCATCAATGATAGATAATGAAGAGATAAAGAAGGAATTCCGGGAGTTTCTCGAGAAATGAATCATAATGTCAAGTTCCTCTGTGTTTGGATCTTCTATTGTATTAGTTCCAAATGATGATGGTACGTGGATGATGTGTATTGACTTTTGCGCATTGAACAAGATTACGGTAAAAAACATATATCCTCTTCCTATAATTGATGATTTACTAGATAAGTTAAGGAATGTTGTTTATTTCACTAAGATAGACTTGAGAAGTGGTTATCATTAGATCAAAATTGTAGAAAGTGTCATATGGAAAACAACTTTCAAGAGAAAGCAAGGGTTGTTCTAATGGTTAGTTATATCATTTGTCTTATGTAATGCACGTGTGAAATTTATGAGGGTAATGAATGATGTGTTCAGGCCTTACATATATGACTTTGTCTTTCTCTACTTACATGATATTTTTATCTTTATTCGAGGATGGGAAGATCATATAATGCATCTCAAGATAGTATTTGAACTCTTGAAGAAGGAGAAGTTGTATCAAGATGTATAAATGTGAGTTTGGAAAAATGTCTTTGATATATTTGGGTTAAATTGTAGGGAATGGTTAGCTAGAGATATATCCTAAAAAAGTAGAAGTTATTGTGAAATGGCCCAAACCAACCATTTCCACATAAGTCGAGAGCTTCTTAGGAGCAGTACAATACTCGAGGAAATTTGTTGCTAATTTCAGTTTTATATCATATCCTCTACATGCATTAACAAGTGTAAAATAGGGTTTTCAATGGGTAGGAAAGAAGTATAAATCCTTCAAGACATTAAGGAAAAATATAAGCAGCACATCATTTTTGGCTCTGCCATATATAAAAAATCCATTTGAGATCAAATCGATGCAAGAAGATATACCATGGGAGAAGTCTTGATGCAACAAGGTAAACCTATATGTTATCAGTCTAAAACCTTTACTCAAGGAGTAATTAAATGTCAAAGATATGATAAGGAAATTTGTGTGTTGGTACAAAGTGTTAAGAAATTGAAGAATTACTTAATGAAAAAGGAGATAATAAATCATACAGATCATCATCCATTATAGTATTTTCAATCACATACTAAGAAACAACAGTCACGACGTTTCAGGTGGATGGGTTTCTTATGGAAGTTTCATTTCGTAATTGGGTATAAGAAAGGTATTCATAACAAGGTTGCAGATATGTTACCAAGACCAGTGATTAATGAATCTAGAATACTAAGGTATAATCCCTTAGTTCATGAAAGTTATGTTGAACAATATACTAGGGATGACGATTTTAAATATGTATATATGGATTTAATTCATGGAAATCATTAGTTGAATTATGATATGCATGACAATTTATTATATTATCTTGGAAATATTTTCATACCCAGTGATGAAAGATAAAATTTGATTAGAGAAGCTCCTACATCTCTCATTTCTGGTCACTTCGGGGTTGGTAAGACAATAGCATAGTTATAAATATATTGTTATCAAATGAATGAGATACTTTCCAATTGTGTAAAAGGGTGTGTTATGTGTTCCATAATCAAACCTAACAACAAAAAGTCTGGATTATATATGCCACTTCCAGTACCTTATCATCCATTGGAAAGTATTTCTATGGATTTGGTAGGGTTTTTTTTATGTCCAAGAAAGTTCGTGGTTATTTATATTTCGTCGTGGATAGATTCAGTAAGATGTGTATTGTAATTCCATGTAAGAAACATGTCACAAAAAAAAAAAGTTATTTTCTAATGTATGGAATCATTTTGGGATGCTTACATCTAATATATCATATCAAGACTCTCTCTTTTTGGGGAATTTTTAGCCGCATTCATGGGAGCTAATGGACACTCAGTTTAAAAAGAGCACAACTTTTCATCTGTAAACAGATGGACAGACATAGGTGGTAAAAAAATAGTGGTACATTTACTTCGAGGATAATGAAACAAGCATCCTAAGCTATGTGATGAATATTTTCCCTATGTACAATAATCTCATAATCATTCTGAACATTCTTCTACTCAAAGATCTCCTTTTGAACTATGTTCGGGGTACTTTCCTAAATCACATATGGATTTTGATTTTGGAGAAGCAAGTGACGAGAATGGAAAAAATGATATAGACAAAGATAAAAAAAGTCATTCAAATGATCCAATAGGGTACATCAAGTAGTACAGGAAAAATTGGAGAAAATTCAACTCAAATACAAGGTGATGCATGACAAACATCAGGTTGATCACTAGTTTGAAGTCGGCGATCAAGTATGGTTACATATCACTGGGATAGAATGAAGAGTGAAACTAAAAATCTCAAATCAATTCGATATGGTCCCTTCAATATCTTGGAAAAGATTAGTACTAATTCCTTTCATTTCTATCTACGATCCTACATGAAAATGTATTCAGTTGTAAATGTTGAGAAGTTGAAACTTTATGAGCCTCTTATGATTATGGATGAAGATGAAAGAATTTAGGTTCTGACGATTGATGATTTTTCTCCAAAGTACTTAGATGAGATATGGGAAGATGTTATTCTTGACAAAAGAATCAAGACTTCAGATCAAGGTGATGTGGAATATGTTTGAGTTGGCCTTAAAGGGGTAAAACCAAGAAAATAAAAGTTGATAGGAATTAGAAAGATGAGGGATATTTACCCTTAGTTAGTTGGTGAGTAATCAAAACTTTTGGTGGTTCAAAAGGATTCTAATGAGGGGGAAGAATCCAAAATGATCTGGAATGCTCACAGTGGTTCAAGAGGATCTAGAAATGCTCAAAATTTGATCGTCTCAAATTCTCTCTAAAAGGACTTCATTTGATAGAGATTGGTGATGGCTTTCCAACGGCATATAAATTGTGTCAAATGAAGTTCATATGAAAACATTATGGCCTATCAAAGTTCAGGTGAATAGGGAAAAAACTCAAATTCAAGGTAACATGTGTCACCATTGGAAGGTTGACAAGTGTCACAACCATATATCCCATACAATGTTAACATGACAAGACCATGGAGCACCATGTGGCACATCGTAGTACTGGATGGGAAGGTGATATGGAGATCGTAAGATTTCAAATGACCAATTGTAAATTGACACATGGTAATGATTTGGAGACATAGACGAATGAGAGGATACCATGTGGAATACTCCCATTGTCCTTCTTTGGATAAGGTCAAAGAAAATATGATTGTGAGCTCGAAGAATCGAACCTGGTTCTCCTCCCTACTAATCTTGTTGGAAATTTAGTTTTCATTGATGTGAAATCAATATTAACTCTAGAAGAATTGATGTCAACTCTAGTCAAACCTAGAAGAATTCCTGGAAACATGGCTAAGTGGTTAAGTGGTTGAGAATCCCCAGAGGTGTGGTCATGAAGCTCGAAGTTGTTTGAGGAAAATGGGGTTGAAGAATACTTAGAGTGTATACAAAACCATCATATATGGATATTCCTCATCATTCTATTTCCAACGATAGGTGGTATTCCATGTGGTTCCTCAAGGTTGAGGAGTTATTCCCTCATGAAGTTGAAAGCCCTCAAGAATGGTCAAGAATCCCCTAAACAGTTTCAAAAAGAAGTTACAAGTCATTAATTAAACGGTAAAACGTTTATAACAATAAAGTACAAATACATGGAAAGGTATAAATACACTTAAACATGCATCTCATTCTTACACATAAGTTCAATGATTATCTATCTTTCAAGTGATCTTTTGGTAAATATTTTTTGTATCATATATGAGGTAGTGAAGGGAAGAAAAGGGAAAATTATGATTATGTTATCTTTATTAGGTTATATACAGGTCAAAGTGGATCAAGGCATGGACATGCACAGGTCGTAGTGTTGGAGAAATTTATATTTTCGACACACTAGTTCAATGGGACTTAACTGAATAGTTCTATTTTGGACTTTCTATTTAGATCATCAATATTATTTTATTATCCATGCATTCATTCTCATATTATGGAATGTTCTTCCCTATATATGATTGTATTCCACTCATTCATTGTATCATATTGATCATCATCTATGCATCAATCATCAGCTCATTTGAGTAGTGTGAATATATTTTCTCATTCTTCCATATTAAATCTCTCTTATTTTCTTGATAATATTTGTTTTCACTTGATTTAGGTATATCTGTCATGAAGGTTTCGATGAAAAATTCACATGGTATCAGATTTAAGATTCTTGGAGCAAGAGAGACAAGCCAAAGAATAAGGAAAATCAGAGTTTCGGTGAGAAAAGTCCATGGTCATACTTTTCGATAGTGATTTCTCCCAAAATATTAACATTTTGAGGAAAAATATCGAGTGAGAAGTAAATCTACCCATATTTCAAGTGTTTTTTCAACCGTTTGGAGAAATTCTTCACCATTTGCTCAGAAAAGAAGCTGGAAGATCACCTCCTGAAACTGATAGTAATCTGCAGTTGTACCTTTCTATAGTGATTTCTCCCAAAATGTTAACTTTTTGAGATAATGAATCACACAATAAGTAAATTTGCCTATTCTGCAAGTGGGTTTTCAACCGTTTAGAGAAATTCCTCACCGTTTGCTAAGAAAATAAGTCAGATGATCGTCTCCTGAAACTGATATGAATTTTCACTTAAATTTCCCTTTCTTCAGTGATTTCTTATTTTTTCATTTGCAAATTGAGAGAAAAAATTTAGCAGTTCTCAAACATAGTGGGAGAGCTCGATACAACACCTATTATACAGTAAAAAATGGTGGTAATTCTCACACCATACAATTATTTTGATTGGAATTCCAAGAAAAAATTCCAACTCATAAGGAAAGGATTGTACAACTTGACGATGGGGACAGAAACAAAACCTACATAAGAAATTGAGAAGATGAGATGGGTGAACTAGAAGGATGAATCCACAGGACTTCTTCTTGAATTGATTTCAATTGATCTATGGTTTCATTTTTTTGAATGCAAGACTCCAAATGAGATATGGACCACCTTGGAAAGTCTATTTGGAAAGTAGCATCAAATGAGAGGCCATATGCTTGAGGTAGAGATGAATACTTTGGATACTAAAAGTTTTTATAATATACAAGATTTATTTACTAAGTTTAAATATTTGATATTGATCTTAGCATCTTGTGGTATTGATAATTCTAAACAAGTGGACCAACTTATTCTAAAAATCTTGACCAAGCTAGCACCATAATATGTTTTCTATGTTTCCACTTTCCATTTAGGAAGGTATCTCATGGAAACAAATTGGAACATGCCTACCATGGATCAATTCATTTATTATCTCACACATGAGAAGGAAAAACACATTTAGATGGGCCTAATCAAGGATCCCAAATCACATGCACTCACCATGCATGATGGAAAAGGATCATCCAAATAGAACGGGAAGGATAAACAAAACAAGAAGGAGGGATATTCCAAACCATTTAACGATTCTTCAGGTTCCAAAGACTCTTTATATTCCATGAAGAAGAATAATGGAAATGAGTGCACTTATTGCAATAAACCGAATCATGAGAAATCCACATGCATGAAGAAACATATCGATCTTATGGCACAGGTACTTCAACAAAAGAACCTTGGAATCTTCATTCCAAATGGAGTCAAGAAGCATAATGAAGAAGATCATGCTCCTAAGAAAGGTAATCATCATGATCTTCTTGCAATTAATTTCTCATTTGATTCATCAGTTATATATTCTGGTGAATCCCATCATATGTCAGTGAAAGAGGAAGTTTTCTCTTCTTTGAGTTTATGCTCAAGACTCCATTTTCTCATGGGGGATGATATTCCATTACAAGTAGCAGGAGAGGGGAGAGTGGAAATCCATAATGGAAGTTTTGAGAATGTTTTACATGTTCCAAATATTTCTATGAATCTGCTCTCAATTTATCAGATCACTCAGAAATCTAAAAAGGTTGAATTTACATCAAATTCAGTTTCAGTAATTGGCATGCTTGACAATTCCATCATTTCAATTGGTGAGGTGGATCACAAGTCAAGGTTGTATAAATTCACAAAGTTTTCTGATGATGGCTCCTATTTTCTACTTACACATAAGGAGATTAATTTGCATGCACCTCCAATGAAACATATATTTACTATTGTATTTCCATTAGTTCCAGACATGAGAGACGCTTCCATACACTCAGATTTTGTACATAAAAATGAGAAGGCAGTACAGCTAGATAAGAAGACAACATCGAAGCTTTAGAAGATGCTCAAGAGGGCACATTTCACACTTCAGGAAGCATGTTTCCATGTAGGGAATCCATTGGATTCGAGGAGGACTTGATCTGAGCATGAGGATCCCTCTCATGTACTTTCATCTTTTGAACTTGTGATGCCCATGCATTTCTATATGGTTGAATATATTGATCCGTAGACCTACAATAAGACTGTGGGAAATCCGTTATGGAAAGAAAACATGCAGAAGGAGTATGACTCACTCCTAAAGAATTAGACTTGGCATTTGGTTCCACTTCCACCAGAAAGGAATATTTTCAGGTGCAGATGGGTTCACAAGATCAAGAGGTACAAGGCTAGACAGGTTTCCAAAGGACTTCATCAGATCCATAAATATTTGTACATATTCATGAATACTTTCAGTGAGTAAAAGTTTCATACTTTGTGGGATCATCCTTTAGTGAAGAACATAGTTTCTTAATAGTTGTCTTTTGTTCTTTTGATGCATTGTCTTTTGAGGGGGATTTTTGTTCCCACATGGTTTTCCCTCTTTCCTCATTTTTTTAGTGTTCATTATTTTCATTGTACATGAGTTACTAATATGGCCTAGTTGTCGGGACTCATTTTTTACTCCATAGTGATGTTCAGGGGGGGTGTTGGAGAAATTTATATTTTCATCACACTAGTCCAGTGGGAATTAACTGACTAGTTCTACTTTAGACTTTTATTTAGATTATCACTATTATGTTATTATGCATGCATGCATTCTACTATTATGGAATTTTCTGCCCTATATATGAATGTATTACACCCATTCATTTTATCATACTGATCATCATCTATGTATCAATCATCAACTCATTGGAGTAGTGTGAATATGTTTTCTCATTCTTCCATATTGAATCTCTCTTCCTTTCTTGATAATATTTTTCTGTACTTGCTTTAGCTAGATCTCCTATGCAGGTTTTCATGAAAAATCGACATGTAATGGAGCAAGGCGCAAACATTCATGGGTTGATAGCGTGAAATTCGCAGATCAGTGAAATGGTATTGAAGAAGATATCATATTTTGTTTATTGAAGATGATATGCAATAAGTTTGATGCAAAACCCTTATTGGCTCGTGCAACCTCCTGGTATAGGATATTATCTCACAGGAGCTGAATTTTCTCTCGGGATCCCACAGACCCATGTTTTTACTTTACAGAGAGGTTTCTTTTCTAATATGCATGGATTTCAAATTCGCGAGGATCCCTTTATCCTGGCGACCTGTGCATGTGACCACGACTTAGTACCAATCCCTAAGAGAAAGGGATCAGTTCAATTTTTAGAGACTCCATGGATTTGAAGTTCCTCCATTACAACCTCAAATAACAAACTTCTCATGAATATTCAAACCATTGTACACCCGAAGAGTTCAGGGATCAACGGTCCACACTCATTCTCTAGATCAACAATATAGTTTCACTCTAGGCTCCAGGGCTCCGAAATAATTTACTCTGACCAAATATGTGCTCAAATGTATAATAGTATTTACTGGACGAATATGATCATAAAGTGATTTAATCGGCATGCACATGCATTACCCTATCCTTCCACTTCTACAACGTCAAAGTTAATAATTTGATCGAACAGTGGATGGGAAATCGTCTCCTTTGCATGATCTATGGATAACAATAAATTCAAGGCTTTGGGCTTCTATACTTCTCTGTACTACACAAATATTGACCAAAATTCACCCGAAGTGCCAAATCCTGAATAACTCAGATATCTATGGCTCATGCTTACCCACTGATTTATGGATAAGATTAAGTTTAGGCCTCGTATATTTGGGGCTCCATGTATTCTGAAAAAAAAAAAACTAACTGATCTAAACTGTCGAAGTGACAAAGTCCGAAGGACTCAGGACTTAACAACCATGCTCCTCAAACTAAGTATTTCTCCACTTGGTTGGGTTCCTCTCAGGAACCTTACACTAGCTATCCCTCTTGATATTTCGTTCACTTTTAAGAAGTGAATTCCTATGCACACTTGCGCTTCTCTCCCGAGCTTATAAATACTTTAGTGAAGTGTTGGATTTGTTCACTCCTTGCACTAACCTTCCTTTTGATATTTTACACTACTATGATTGTAAGTGAACTCCTTGCGTTTGCTCTGTGAAAACTTGCACTATATTTTTCGAGCTTCTAAACATGTAAATGGTTCAACCTTCACACACCTTGAATAAGAACTATTCACTCCTTGTATCGTGATTCTCATAAGAGAAAAAAATATAAACTTATAATGGAGTCAACAACTCATTCAATAAAACATTAAAATGAACACTCACATGCAAAGATAACCACACAACATCTACTAAGTTTCAGAAGAATGAACAAGTTCACAGTTTCACAAATTTGAGAGAAATTCTCTTCTTCTATATTTCTTCAACAAACTTAAATAACATAGATTAAATTGATTTATATATGAAGGGGATTCTCGAGCCTTACCTCCATACTATTCTAGTGCTTTCACATATCAATAAAGATAATGATATCACTAATCTTATTACAATAAATGCACATTTACAATCTTAGATATGAGTCGATGCTCAACATATGTACAATCCTTTAGGTATTAAAGATGATTACAACATTCTAGAGTACAAACATAGATTCTAGTCTTTTGATCTCATGGGATATTTAATTACAAAGTATTCAAAATTTAAATATTGTTCCTCCTTGGAATACAAACCAGTTAATGTGTGTTGCATTGTGCGCTGAGTCATCTTCCACCATGCCTCATTAAATGATGAAGTTGATGCTCCTACATCATACTCCTCTTGACAAAAATATTCATGAATTCTTTCCATGAGCTCCTCAACTTCCTTTCCATGCTTCTGAATGTATGATCTAGTCAACCAACTTGCATCTTCTACTAGATGGTCCTTCCATTTGACTAGATATTCATAGTAAACCTTTCTTCTGGTTCTTTTCATAATCCTCTTCTCTAAAATATTCTAGATCTGGAGCTTCTCTTCTATGGGAATTTGTTGTATCCACTGGACCTCACTATGATCATCTACTTCTCCTATTCCATCCATCCTATAAGTATATAAGTCGTCTACATTAAATATAGGTGAAATTCCAATGTCCTATGGAAGCTCAATCTCATAAACATTTGCAACCAATTTTCTTTTTACCTTGTAATACCTTATGTTTTTCTTCACAAGGAAGTAAATCAATTCAGAAGAATCACAAGAGCCTGCACCCTATAGATCAGTGTGATGTCCTTATCTCCCATACTCCCTTGAAGAAAACAAAAAAGCAGAGCAATGGTTAGTACTCCCGATGAGGTTTTCGTGCACTCGGTAGAAGACTTAATAGATTTCAAAATTACTGAAATCCAAGATCCTCTTGATTTCATAACTAAAACGCCAGTCGATGACATCTATAGAACAGATGATTTTTCAGAAGAGGAGGAGTTTAACTCAGAGTTTGAAGATATGGAAGGAAAAAATCACCATAATGATGAAAGGGGGAACCCACCTATGAAAAATAAACCCTGGTTGGTCAGAGATGCTTTGGCCCTCCCGGAACCAGTTCATAACCTTCCCTGAAATCCAGGGAAGTTGCTTCCTAAGTTTGATCCCAAAACCGCAGGATTGTCTCATGATCATATCAAGAAATTTATACTAGCGATCAAGATTATGAATGTCCAACATGAAGACGTAGTATGCATACTTTTCCCCTATACGTTTGAAAATTCATCTTCCACATGGTACTTCAATCTATCGATAGGATCTATAACCAGTTGGATGAAGTTTCAGAAATATTTTCTTGACAAATTTGTCGAAGAAACTACTACGGGAGCTCTGATGGCCGAGTTGTTCGCCTCCACCATGAGTTTGAAATAAAGGGTCAAAGACTTCAATCAAAGATTCACGACCATCTTGAGCAAGTTCCAGCCTGAAGCTAAGCCAACTCAGGAATTGCAAATCGAAGTTTATGCTAATTCTCTCCCAGCTTCTATTTCCATGTTCATGAAAAGGGCTTC
>SNQJ01S0173777.1:0-13527 GCA_010110895.2 Picea sitchensis | reverse complement strand
TCGAACCCGCTCCCGAATCACGCTCCCAAGGGGAGCGTTCAAGGAGCGTGCTCCCAAGTGCACTTCCTGAACGCTCCCCTTCAGGAGCGTTTTTAGGGAGCGCGCTCCCTCATCAAAAACAACGCTCCCTAGTTTTTGAGGGAGCGTCCAGGGAGCGAACGCTCCCTGAGGAGGGAGCACACGTTCCCTCCTCAAGGAGCGTTCCCTCCTCAAGGAGCGTTCGCTCCCTGGACGCTCCCTGAGCGCTCCCAAGGGAAAAAAACGCTCCCCGAAACGCTCCCTAAGCCCGCGCGCGTGAGGAGGAGGAAATTGGTCATTTTTTGGTTTTTTTTGGTTTTTTTTTTAAGAAATGACTCATGGAAAAGGTAGCCTAGGGTTAGCTAAGACTACTAAACACTCTTTCACTCCCATTTCTCTCATTCTATTTCACATTTCATCCATTTCTTTGCTAAGAGGGTTTTGACTCTTGAGAGGGTTCTTGCTAGTTCNATACAATTACCGACATGATTAATCCACAATGGGGATTAATCCAATGAATAAAATAACAATAATAATAAGCATACTCTTCACAGTTACATTATTTCAACAAAAGAAACTTGTTACAAGAATGCAAGCCTCAAGGGAACTTCCCGGGGGCTTGCTACAATGCTAGAAAGAGATGGGAAAGGTTGAGTTTCGTTACCCAATCAAAGGGGGAAACTTTGGTGTGTTGTGTGACCGAAAATGGGCAGCATAACCCCTTGTCCTGGTAAGAATCTGCAAAAACCAACAAGCTATTGCTCGCTGGAAACGTTGCACAACACACAAGAAGTTAAGAAAAAATTATGTTTTATAGGCAGAAATTTTCCTACATAAAAATTTCTGAAAATATTATTGAAATGATGTGACCTATCTAGTATTGTTGGAAAACTGAAATCTGGTATGAATGAGCAGAAAATAAGATATGAAAAACAAAGGAGTTTAGGTGAGCATTGAGGGTAGACTCTTGCTTGAGGCTATCCCAAGAAAACCCTTGAAATGAACCTGCAAATCTTGAAACACAATGTGAGATACGAGAATAGATAACAAGTTGAATAAGCAAACAACATAAACTAATTTATATCATTAGCTACCCAACAGATTTAGGCCAGCAACTACACTATTGCCTAACCTATCCGAGTAAACTAATTTACTCAATAAATCTACTTAATATTTCACAATAAGCATAAGACACAATATCACCTCATGTGCATGGAAGTAACAAGACTAATCTTTGTTGCTTCTAAATCCTCCAAAGCCTTTGTATTAATCAAAATGAGAGTCTTGCAGCAACAAATTGCTCCAACACTCTCAAGAGCAAAGTGGAGTGGATACAATGATGGAAAAGAGAGAAAGAGATGGGGCAAAAATTCAGTAGCATAACAATAGCTCAAGAGATGGTGAAGAAATGAGTGAGGGAGGGGTTGTATTTATATCTCTAGAGGCAAAATGGCCCCTCTTGAATCAATGCCAAGTGTCACACCCAAGCCAAAAGAGAGAATCTCAAGGAGAGGGGTGCACCACTTTAGGGTTTTGGCTTGGATTGATCATGTGGAATGGGTGAGAGGGAGTGCGACCAAGCTAAGGGGTGAGGTGGTAAACTAGGAAGGGCGCAACACTTGAGGGAGGGGCCCACAACTCATTTAAAACATAGTTAAAACGTTTTTGCATGGAGAGAGGGCGCAAATCCCCCTAGGGGCGTGAGGGTTTGAGTGAGTGAGTGGGTAAGGGGGTGTGAAAAGGTTAGGATAAGGTTGGTTTAGCTTAGGAAACATCTTTCTCACCATTTTTCATCTTTACTTTACCCCATTTGCTCATAAATTACAAAAATGACATTTTTCCAATGTCATGACTTAGCAATAAAAATTGTTGTTTTGACTGACTGAGACTCCTGGTGGACAAACACCTAACAAAAATTGTCCGACTGAGCTGAAACTTGGTCCATGGGTGTAGGGGGTCTCATTCCATTTCTTTTGAGCACAAATACCCCTAACAAAAGCCCAAGGACCTAGTTTTTACAATATTTGCTCAAAAATAATTAAAATTAATTAATTAAATTACCCAACCTTAGGCAATTTTAATTAATTAAAAAAAAAACTATCTAAGCTCGACAGAATTCCGTGAAACTTTCTGAGATGTCATACATGGTCATTTACATCATTCCTAAACACTAGCTACCAGGGGATAACCCCATTAGAACGTCTTTCACCACTTTGGAGAAATTATTGCAGGTGGGAGAGAAAAACTCAAGGGAAATTAATAAGGCTGAAAAGCCAAATTAATAACCTGAGGATAAAAAACACTCAGTGAAAGGAACTCTCCTAATGAATAAATCCCAAAGTAACTGACCTAACTATGATCCATGCAGACCTATTACATTATTAACCCACGCAGGGGTGCGGAAATGTCGTTTACAAAAATATGTGTTGGAGGCAAAAAATGCCCAGTAGAACCAAATAGTCTTCGACATGTTTGCATTTGTCGATGCATATCTTCATGGTACATGAAGTTGACCCCCTAGTTGAATAGGCAGTCAACAGGCCAAAGTTGCAAGTACTGCAGTCTGCATTCAGAACAAGTGTCCTCACAAAGCCCTTGAAGAGAAAACTCCAGAAGAAGTTTTCACCGGTATAAAGCCATCAGTTGATCACTTGAGAATCTTTGGCAGTCCAGTCTATATTCATATTCCAAAAGAAAAGAGGACTAAGCTAGAGCCCTCCAGAAAGAAAGGAACTTGTGTGGGATACAATGAAACCTCAAAGGCTTACAGAATTTATATCCCAGGTCAAAAGTTCATTGAGGTCAGCAAAGACGTGACTTTTCATGAAGAAGCAACTTTTCGTCGTGCCAGAGAACTTCCATGTGATACAGAGGAGCAGGAAGCTCCATCTCCTGAACCTTCAGATTCACCTCTTCCAGATGTGCAGAGGGAGGAGACCTCAGAGCCTTCAGTGGATCCCACAAGGGATACTATTGAGTTTCCTTTAGAGAAACCTCATGTTAAAAGAAAACCAGCCCGGTGCCGGGAAATTTTAAAGGAAGCAGAAAAGCATGCAACACCTAAAGGCAGTTTCAGAGAAAGCAAGAAACCAGATAAGTACTCCGGCCTAATAGCTCAATTGAATCTTGTGATTGACTCAGAACCTTCCACATTTGAAGAAGCCTCCAAACATCAAGTGTGGAAAGATGCTATGATAGAAGAGGATGATTCAATTCTAAAGAATGATGTATGGGCAGTAGTCCCAAGACCTCATGGAAAATCAGTGGTAACGTCCAAATGGCTTTATAAAATAAAGCATACAACAGACGGCAGTGTTGAAAAATTCAAGGCTAGATTTGTGGCTCGTGGCTTCTCTTAGAAAGAAGAAATTGGCAATGACAAGATCTTTGCTCTTGTTGCCAGATATACTTTCATCAGGTTTATTATCTCTCTTGTCGCAGTTTTTGGTTGGAAACTTCACCAAATGAATGTTAAGACTACTTTTCTTAACGGTGAAGTTGAGCAAGAGGTGTATCTCGAATAGCCTGAAGGGTTCGTGATCCATGGGAAAGAATTTCATTTGTGCAAACTCAAGAAATCCTTGTATGGATTGAAGCAAGCTCCGAGAGCTTGATATGGGAGAATTGACAGCTTTCTACGGGGTCTTGGGTTCACCAAGGGTATAGCAGATCCCAATCTTTATATAAAGGTTGTACAGAATCATCTGGTAATCTTAGTCTTATATGTGGATGATATGTTCCTCACTGGAGAGGAAAACTTGATAGCTCAGACTAAGAGGAAGCTTTCAGCAAAATTTGAAATGAAAGACTTGGGTTTTATGCATTATTTTTTGGGCTTAGAGGTGTGGCCGAAACCAAGTGAGATCTTTCTCTCACAGAGCAAATATGCAGTTAATATGCTCCGCGGATTTGGCATGATGGATTGCAATTCCATGTCCACACCGATGATTTCTAACCTGAAGAAATTACAAGACCAGGTTACAGGTACAGATCCGAAAGACCCCGCCTTATATCGGCAGATCATTGAGTCCTTGATGTGTCTTATACATACCAGACCAGACATTTGTTATGTAGTGAATGCCCTCAGCCAGTTCATGTGTGAACCGAAGCATATTCATATGGTTGTTGTTAAACATATTCTGAGATATGTTCAGGGGACTATAGCCTATGGGCTTAGATACACTACCAGTGGAAGTGTAATGCTTCATGGATATACAGAGTCAGATTGGATGGGCAGTACAGTGGACCAAAAAAGTACTTTCGGATATTGTTTCAGTTTGGGTTCAACTGTGATCTCTTGGTCCAGCAGGAACCAGGGCTCCATAGCCCAGAGCACTGCAGAAGCAAAATACATTGTTCCAAGTGTTTCTAGCAGAGAAGCAGTGTGGCTCAGAAAGCTACTTTCAGATTTGTTCAGTGTTGAGCTGGAACCCACAGTCATCCACTATGATAACCAGAGCTATATAAAGCTCTCCGAGAATCCGGTGTTTCATGACAGATCGAAACACATTGAGATGAGATACCACTATGTTCGGGACATGGTGCAGAAGAACATTCTCAGTATTCAGTATGTTCCGACGGCAGAACAAACTGCAGATATTTTTACCAAGCTACTGTCCTTGACAAAGTTTGTGTACTTTCGAGACAAGCTTGGTGTTGCTGAGAATGTCTCTCTTGCTGAGAAGGAGTGTTGAAATTAGTGCAGCTGCAAGAGCCATTCTCCTGGAAGATGGCATAAGACCCTAGGTGTGGAATAGGGCCCCCAACACACTCCTGGGGTTTCTTGGTATGAGACCAAACAGTGAGAGCCATGGCAAAAGACCCTTGTGAGGGCCCCCAATAGATGACTGGGGTTCTTGGTCTAGGACCAAGCAGTAAGACCCTAGATGTGTTCTAGAGCCCCTGGATGTGTTCCAGGGAATCCTTGGCCGGTGCTTGGATTGATCCTTGGATGTGTTCCTTGGTGGTTTATATAAGTCCCTAGATGTGTCTAGGGCCCCTAGATGTGTTCCAGGAAACCCTTGCTTAATGCATGGGTTGATCCTTGGTCTTTTACCTTGGTGGATAAGACCCTAGATGTGTTCTAGGGCCCCCAGATGTGTTATGGGGCAACCTGGTCTTTGACCAGGTAGATCTTGATGTAATACCAAGATGTATTGATGTGTGATCCTCTTCCTCTCTCTCGGGATGGTCCATGAGACCTAGGAGTGTCTATGAAGATGGACATGACCACATTGTTGGTGTACCCCCTTATGCAGTGATGATAAAGTTTATAGATCACTATGAGACTCATGTGGACATGTTTTGCCATTATGGAACCCCCCTTGACTTTATCTTAACAGGTACCCCCTTGTTGTTTTGCTTTCCCTCTTGGTGTATGTGATTGGGTTCTATTTTATGTGATTGGATTTTATTTTATGTGATTGGGTTTTATTATATGTAATTAGGGTTTTAATTAATATTAATTGACATATTAATTAATATTTATATTAATTAAATGTCAATAATTAACTATAATTCTAATTACCCTAAACCCTCTCCCTAACTATAAATATGACCCTACCCTATTGCATTTTACACTCACACTCACTCTCTCCTCACTCTCCTTGTTCCGGCTACCTCAATGACCCTTCTCCCTTTTTGGTGCGGCCTCCTTTTTGTTTATCAGTTTCAGTTTTGAGTATTTTGTATTGGCTGAAAGTTCTCCTTTAGGGATCTGTTGATGGTTGATGGCTGGATCTGCCTCTTCTGAACTGTGAGGTGCCTTCTAGAGCTATCGGACTTACCTTCTAGAGCTGTCGGACCTGTTCCTTGCTGTCGGGCCTGTGTCATTAGCAGTCGGACTAGTTATGTGGGTGTCGGATCTCTCTTTAGGGCCACGGACCTATGTACAGGTGTCACGGCCTCTATCTAAGCTCTCTCCTTTGTTGTGTGGGCTCCCTTCTAGCTGTCGCGTGGAGTGTAGAGATCCGTGTGGGGGTTAGCAGCTTGTTGTCCAGTTTTCAGAGTGAGGGTTTTGTTGTTTGCTAGTGGAGGGTTTGCTAACCTGTTCAGTTTTCATTCCTATGCTATATCACTGTTTAGTGGAGGGTTTTCTGTTGGGGTTATTTGTTGTTAAGACTGTGGTTTTATTGTTGTGTCTTTGGGGTCTCTATCTATGACAAAACTGTCCCACAGTCCTCTTTGATAGAGATCAAACCCTAGAGGTTTGATCCATGAACCTAAACTAAAGTCTGAGCATATTTACAGAGGTATACATCTACACATGTGACAGGTACATCTCTCATTGAATCAGGAGGTAAGCTAAAAGTGTATTTTTATACTCAGAAATATTGTTTGTTTTAGATATGTTTATATCTCTTCTTCTTTATGTTGATCTTGTGAATAGAAAAAAATTTAAAGCATTTTTGTTTTGAATTTTCCCTAATTCTAACAATGGGGGACTCAACGTTGAAACCCAAAACCTTTACCAAACCCTTTGTATCACAGAGAGACAAGGATCAGAAAAATCCTCAAAGGGAATGGAAGGGTAAGCCCAAGCTGGATGATGACACCAGACGGGAGTTGATGAGGAAGAAGCTTTACTTCTCTTGTAGAGACCCTTGGGTCCTAGGGCATAGATGCATGGGAAAAGGGAAGATCCACTACATTGAGGTGGAATCAGGCAATGAAGAGGAGGATTAGGAGATCGGAGCACAGGCAAACAATGATTCAGAGGATGAGACTACGCACGAGCTGGAGCAGCATTCGAAGAAACCTCAGATTCAGACAGAGGCACGGCCAAAGGAGGAGACAACCTCGTAGAGAGGTGAAAAGGGGAACCATAGCAACCCATTCCTTAGTACCCAGGTACAACACTCTCAGGCTCAAAGGCCTTGTACAGGGGCAGGGCATGACAGCTCTAGTTGATGGTGGGGCCAACCACAATTTCATAGATGCGTCCCTAGTAACCAGGAGGGGGTTACACAATGAGAAGTTTGAGGGATTCCACATGGAAGTGGCAAATGGATACACGATGACATGCTTTCACATTGTCCCAGACCTAGAGGTCAAGCTAGGCAACTACACCCTGACAGATACCTTTTATGTAGTTGACCTATCAAATACAGAGGCAATGTTTGGGGTACAGTGGCTATATTCATTGGGGGAGATTGGGCTCAACTATCAAACGTTGACCATGAGCTTCAGAGACACCAGTGGATCGAGAGTGGTACTGAGAGGTATGTCTACAGGAGCACCTTGAGCAGTATCAACGAAGAGGATGGAGCGGATTTTCTGTCACTCTGATGTAGCATATGCAGCAGAGTGTTTGATCACCACCCAGAAGGATTAAGAGGGCAAAGAGCATTACCATCCATAGATTAGGAAGATTCTGAGTCAATATGAGCCAGTATTTGGGTCGATACCACCAGGGAGACCACCCGACAGGGGATTCGAGCATACGATTGAGTTGGAGGTAGGAGCTACACCGGTGATCACGTGATCACTGCGCCCTATAGGCACCCCAAGAGATTCAAGGACGAGATCAAGAAAGTAATCAAAGAATTGCTTGCGATGGGGCACATCAGGCCCAGCACGAGTCCTTTTGCTTCTTCAGTCGTTTTGGTACTGAAGAAATATGGCACATTGAGGATGTGCATTAATTACAGAGTTCTCAATAAGAAAAAGATCAAGAACAGGTACCTCATTCCGCGCATAGATGAGTTGATGGACGAGTTACATGGGGCAGTTTTCTTCACCAAGATTGACCTGCGGTCGGGATATCACCAGATCAGCATCAGAGATCAGGACATAGAGAAGACAACGTTCAGATGCCATTTCAGACATTTTGAGTTCTTGGTCCTACCATTTGGGTTGACCAACGCACCTGCCACTTTTCAGTCTTGCATGAATCACATCTTCAGGGGGAAGCTAAGGAAGTACCTTTTGGTATTCTTTGACGACATATTGATTTACAGCAGGACATGGGATGAGAATCTGGCACATTTGGAGGAGGTCTTGGGATTATGCAGACACGGTCATTATATTCCAAGGAGTCCAAGTGTGAGTTTGGGATGAGAGAACTATTGTACTTGGGGCATATCATCAGTGAGCAGGGAGTCCAGGTTCATCAGGAGAAGATCAAGGCCATTCTGGATTGGCCAACACCCAAGAACCTCACGGAATTGAAGGGATTCTTTGGGTTATGCAGTTACTACAGACGGTTTGTCAGAGGCTTTTCACAGTTGGGAGCATCGCTCACAGATCTAACCAAGAAGGGTGTTTTTCATTGGACGAACGAGTCACAACAGACATTTGAGAAAATGAAGGAGGTTATGAGCACATGCCCTGTACTAGCCCTTCCGGATTTCTCTCGACCGTTTGTCTTAGAGTGCGACGCATCAGGGGTGGTGATTGGAGCAGTTTTGATGCAGGGAGGCCATCCCATTGTGTTTGAGAGCAGGAAACTCAACGAGTCGGAGAGACTCTACTCGATTTACGACAAGGAAATGCTAGCAATCATGCATGCCTTAACCAAATTCAGACAGTATCTAGTGGGTAGCAAATTTGTAGTGAAGACTAATCACAACAGTCTCAAGTATTTCCTGGATCAGAAAGACCTCAGCGAGAGAAAGCAAAAGTGGGTTTCAAAGATCCAAGCCTTTGACTTTGACATTGAGTATGTTAAAGGAAAAAGGAACGTCGTAGCAGATGCCTTGTCCAAGAGGCCAGTAGGGTGTTCGATGATGGATATTTGCACGGACTGGAAGGCACATTTGTTGGTGGAGTACTCCAAAAACAAATTTGCTTGCGAGGTATTGGATGGACAGGTGGTTGATGATAGATATCGAGTGCTAGATGATGTCATTTTCTACAAGGACCGGATCTATTTGGTTCCAGAATCTACCTTGAAAGGGAAGATTTTGAAGGTGTGTCATGATTCGCCTACAGTCGGGCATCAGGGATACTTCAAAACTTACAGGCAAATCAGGGAGAGATTATCATGGAAGGGTCTCAAGGATGATGTACTAAAACACATCCGGGAGTGCATGACTTGTCAGCAGAACAAGTTCGAGCAAACACCCCCCGTGGGGTTACTTCAGCCTCTACCCATTCCGGATCAGAAATGGGAAAGCATTTCTATGGATTTCATTACAGGACTTCCTCGAGTGCAGGGCAGGGACTGTATATTTGTAGTGGTCAACAGGTTGACCAAATTTGCACACTTCTTTGCCATACCCACGGACTACAAGGCCATACAGGTAGCGGAGCTATTTTTCAAAGAGGTTTTACGGTTGCATGGTTTACCCCGGCAAATAGTCATTGATAGAGATGGGTGCTTCATCAATGTGTTTTGGCAAGATCTCTTCAGGTTGGTGGGCACAGATTTAGCCACGAGTACCAGCTACCACCCACAGACAAATGGACAGACAGAGATTGTCAACAAATGGGTGGAGGGGTATTTGAGAAATTATGTGAGGGGGCGGAAGCGCACATGGGTGAGTATTGTTACAACACAACTTACCACATGTTTATCAGGATGTCGTTGTTTAGAGCATTGTATGGATACAATGCACCCTCTTTTGTGGAGACGATGTTTGGGGATAGCAGGGTCCCGGGGGCCAAAGACTGGGTAGAGGAGAGTCAAAGGATTCTATGGGCGGTAAAGGAGAACTTACAGGCAACTCAAAACCAGCAGAAGATCTATGCGAACAGGCAGAGGATAGAGCACAGTTTCGAGGTAGGGGACTTGGTTTTTCTACGATTACAGTCGTACAGACAGTCTTCCTTGAAAAGAAGCGGGGCAGAGAAGTTGAAGCCTAGATTCTATGGACCATACAGAATCATCAGGAAGGTAGGAGAGGTGGCATATGATCTAGAGTTGCCGGCGGATAGCAAGATTCACAACGTATTTCACGTTTCTTGCCTTAAAAAGGCAGTGGGACAACAGGTTAGCATTTCAAAGGAGTTGCCACCTTTGGATGAGGAGGGTCACTTGGAGCTAGTACCGGAGGAGGTGCTAGAGCAGAGAGAGCGCAGATTGAGGAGCAGGGTTATCAGGAAGTGCTTGGTCAGATGGAGGGGACTTCCAATGGAGGATGTCACATGGGAGGGAGAGCATATATTGCAGCACCCAGGATTGATGTTGCTTGAGGACAAGCAATCTCGGGAAGGGAGGATTGTGATGTCCCGTTCCTAAGAGTAGGCCAACAGGGAGTGATTTAGTAGTCTATCTATATCCGTAGACTATAGTCAGGCATAAACAGGGAACAAGGGGAGAAATAAGGGTGAACAGATGGTTAAACGATGAATTAAGCCAAAAAGCATAGGAAAAATCACTTAAGCCTAAGTCAACGGAGAAATAGAAAAAAAAGGTGTTGAGGGGGGACTTAATTAATCACTCAACTTAGGAGGAAAAGCGCCTAGCTAAAGTGATGTCAACGAAGAATTAGATCGGGAAAGATATAAAAGGAGGAATTCGACCTAATTCCTCATTATGTTATGTTTTGATGTTGAGAACAGTTTCCAAAGGAGGAAGTCGACCTCTTTGATGTTTTGTGGATTTTGGGAGTAAACCACCACCCAGATCGGTTTCGGTGTTGGAAGACACACCCTAGCCTATCGATGATACCATCAAGGTATTTCAACGTGCCAGTTCAGGAGTATTCAAATCTATTGCAGAGATTGCGCAATACAGTTAGTGAGGGCGCAAGGGTTAGAGAGGGGTTTGTGTAGCTGCACGAGACCAGGGCTTATCTCATCGATTCATTCCGAACCAGTTGAAGATCATCCAGGGCACTTCTTTTGAGCCACCTGTCATCAGATTTTGACGGTCAAATCTACCAGGGTGCATCAGACAGCCAAGATGTGCGCAACTCTTGAGGAGGGACGTTTGGGGTTCCAAGGGGCTTTCCGGATCAGATCAGAGGAAACCCTTCCGACCCAATACAGAGGAGGCCAGTGTGCACATTTCGAGACAGATATCAATGGATTCTGTTAACACAAGGATCTGCAGACTGTTTCTTAAGAATCACATAGAAATTGAGGTTTACCCTCAAGAGCATTATGGTGTAAATCATGTGGCATTCTACCCATGATATCCACAGGGAAAACGAAAAGATTGGAGGCCTAAGCAGCTCAAGCACCCTCTCTCCGCCTATCACCTCTCCCTTCCCGATACCTCCTCTCACCTCCCGACACCTATCCCACTCACATTCCACTCTCTCTTACACGTCACCTCATCCCCGCCTATCACACCTCCCTCGTTCCTCCACCACCTCTGCCTTTCCCTTGCCACCGCAACCTCATCCCAGCCTCTGCTCCCCCAATCGCTTACTTCCACATGGTCGTCGCTCACTCGTTGGGCCATGCGAGTTTTCGCCAAGCACCTCGCTCCACATCACCCCTGCATATACGATATCAGACTGCCACCTACAAAGCTTGCATTGGTCACAGAAAAAGACCATTCATGGCCTCGAGGCATCAGGATGGACTCGCAGAAGTCATTGGCACCGTCTGAGAACAGTTATGGGTGTCAAGCCCAGTCCTAATCCCAATGAAGACAGTTATTGAAGATTGTGGGCAGCAGTTGAGACCTCGCCTCATCCCATAAATGGAAAATGTTGCAGAGAGCAACCATGAAGGCACACTTACGATCTGAAGCTTCCTTATGGGCAAATTTTCCTGCAAAACACATAACTATGCCTGCCTCGTGTCTGACATCATGAGGTCTACACAACCTGACAAAGTGGGCGTTGACTAAAGGCTTTGAAGGCAGTGATCTGATCACATTCCTGGTGGTTGCATCATTTTAGTATATATAGGCAGTTTTAATATTTTGTTAAGGTCGAATGGTTGAGCTAGGCTCCCTGCTATTGTAATATTTTGATTGAGAACAACTGGTTCTCTGGTTATGTATTTGTTTTTGAGACATCTTGGTTAATCTAAGTCATCTTTCTTACCCCATCTTATTTGCCTCTGATATTGAGAGAGTTCATGTTTGATTGATTCACATGGATTGTTGTATATGTATTATCATAAATGTTTTGATTATAGTACTGTTATGATTTCTTCCAGCTTCCTTGAAATTTGAATCCAAGAGGACCTTGTGTTTAAGTTTTTCCTCCTTAGGCTGCTGGAAAATCTGATGTTCATAGCAGAACTATACACCTTTCTCACTAAATCTTCCTCCTACTCACCATTACTCCAACTTACTGACTAAAGTTGATTCAAGACCTCAATGGTTGGTGCATCCTAGTCCAGATTTCTGAGTTAGAATGCTATTATTATTGAGTTTTCTCCATTTGACCACTCAAAACTCAATTACCTGTGACATATAAACTGATGGGTACTGGACTTACCTTCAATGCAATCTGAAGGTGACTTCTAGTGCTAACATTTCTGGCGCCATTGTCGGGGAACGAATTGAAGACATTTCCCTGGGATAGAACGACAAAGAAACTTTGATTCTGAAGGTGCATCAAATATCAGTACCATTGAAGATTGCAACTTACCTGGCGACTCCACTGTTTCAGTTCTGGCTCCTAAAGGCAGACATACGAGGTCCACTTCACTGCTGCCTCTAGCAACGTCTGAAGCTGACCCAAAGGAAATTATCAGAAAGGGAAAGATCGCTCAAAAAGGTACCTCTACAGTTGTACCAAGTTTTTCTAATAATTTGCATAATCACTCTTTGCAAACTCCAGTAACTGTTCCTGGTTCTCCTATTATACAAACTGTTGGAGTTTCAAGAAATTTAAGTTTTGGGAGTTTTCCTGCCGATTTCTCCCCTCCTATTCTTGGTTTGGAAGGAGAGAGATTTGACACCCCTTTCTCCCCCGAAGTTGTGAAGTGGAAGGAGAGAGCTTTGACCTTAGAAGACTTTCCTACTCCTCATATTAGAATTGTTGCAGTTGCGGAAGGGGAGACATTTGTTCCATCAAGCCCCTTGTCTTCACCTCCCAGGAACACTGTCCCAGTTTCACATAGCCCAACTCCATCCCCTCCGAGTTCTCCTCCAGTTCACATACAAATGTCAGGAGCTAATCCCCCCAGAACTAGAATGGAAGCTATAGTAGCTGCTAGGTATGCCTCTCTTGTCCTGCCTCAGCCTCTGAATGCTCTGCAAGCGGATGGCTACCATAAGCAGTTGCCCAAGTTCACAGGTGAGGAAGACAAAACTGTAGAAGAACATCTTGAAGCCTTTTATAGTTATACAGACAACCATGCCATTGGGAATTAAGATGTATGGATGAGAATTTTTGTTCATAGCCTTGATGGTGAGGCTAGGAAGTGGTTTAGGGCTTTTCCCCTAGCTCTATCATCGGGATTGAGGCTTTAGATGATGCTTTTTTGAGGCAGTGTGGGGACTGTTATCGCACAGTTTGTAGGAAGGGTTTAGGTTAGCTTGAGTCAAGGATTCAAACTGGCGTAAAAGGAGCTTCCCCACCCACTGTCACCTCGATGGGGAGCTCTTCCTGTTTAGGATGGCTAATCCAAGGGAGATGTCCCTATGTAATCTGGGTTTTT